>JBAMCP010000843.1:0-34446 GCA_037075105.1 Lissocephala sabroskyi
TAACTGTCCATAGAGCAGCACATGCGTCCCCCCTCTCCCTTCTCCTAAACCAACACCTGGCCGAGCCTCACTAGAATTCGGCAAAGGCAACGCAACGAGAAAGCAACTGCGCAATTTGCCATGCGCCCATGTAACTTTTCTTAGAGCAGGCACATGCATCCCCCCTCTCCCTTCTCCTAAGACCAACCTCTGGCCGAGCATCAAGTAGATTTCGGCAATGGCAACGAGAAAGCAACTGCGCAATTTACCATGCGCCCATGTAACTGTTACAAGAGCAGCACATGCATTCCCCCCTCTCCCTTCTCCTAAGACCAACCTCTGGCCGAGCCTCACTAGAATTCGGCAATGGCAACGCAACGAGAAAGCAACTGCGCAATTTACCATGCTCCCATGTAACTCTTAATAGAGCAGCACATGCATCCCCCCTCTCCCCTCTCCCCATTCCTAAACCAACACCTGCCCGAGTCTCACTAGAATTCGGCAATGGCAACGAGAAAGCAACTGCGCAATTTGCCATGCGCCCATGTAACTTTTCTTAGAGCAGCACATGCATTCCCCCTCTCCCTTCTCATAAATCAACATGTGGCCGAGCCTCACTAGAATTCGGCAATGGCAACGAGAAAGCAACTGCGCAATTTGCCATGCGCCCATGTGCATAGAGCAGGCCCATGTGCAAGAGTAAATGCATGAATGATTCAAGTTCCCACGGGTACATACATACATACATACATACATATATAGAATATTTGAATGGAGAATTCGCCCATTTAAGTTTTCGTTCAAAGTCTTAAGAATGGAGCATGGTGGGCAGGGGGCAGGGGCATGGGCGTTGGGTGAAGTAATTAATTAAATTTCACTTACCGGTTAATTTATTGATGCCGTTGTAGTCGCTGATTAACTGGTTCAATTTACACATGCACACCTGTATATACATACAGAAATATTAGCGAAATAATTGACACACAAATTTTCCACAACCGCACGCAACGGACGAAGGCCATCAACTGCCGTTCTTATATGCAAAAATCAGACCACCCAGCGATCGGAGCCCAAGAGAGCAGCTCTGCCCGAAGGGCTCTCAATTCGGCGCTCTCTCTTCTCACAGCTTTCTATGGGAATGGCGAAGCCGAGAGTCGCTCAGGTGGGCGCAGTGGGAGAGCGCATTGCCGAAAAAGACAGAAAGGACGGACTGACGGCCATGCATAAGCAGAGCAGTTAAATGAGCAAGGGTTGGAGTCTCTGGAGTAGTGGGCGGGTAAATGGAGAGACATATCGCCGGAGTGGACGGACAATCAGATGAGTGGATAGACAGAGGGGAGGGAGCGGGCAAATCGCCAGCCAAAGAGAAGCCTTCCAGTGGAGCAGCAAGACGGACAGTCGGGCATTTGTGGAGTAAAAATGCGACTGCCGGTTGGAAGGGCAGACAAGCTGACCGACGGAAGGGCAAGTGGACAGACACTCAATGTGAGGTGGCGGACGGGCGCCAACGATTTCGTTGCTGGGCTCGCGCTTGTCTCTTTTTACCGTTGACCACACCGCTTGGTCTTTTCGCACACGTGTGCTTCCCCCCTTCCCCCCTGACCCTTCGACAGACTTTGATGCGCATTTGGCAAAGTCAAAACGGTTGTTTACATAAAGACAAAGGAAATAAATACATAAACTCTCGTACATAAGAAAACATGAATGAGCATGCAAATTGACAAAAGCACATGGGAAATTTGTTTCGCGTGTTCGCTCATTTAAATGGGACTAATTTTTTGGGGTTTTGGTTTCGAAGGGCGGGGGCAGGTGGGGGGATGAGTAAATTAACTATTTACTGTCACTTACCAGTAAATTAATTGGCATAGTTACTGTTGTTGTTGTAGCTGCTGGCGAATTGACTTCCCGTTTAAATTTGTTTCTTTGAATTAATTTAATTTCCACACGCATAGACGTCCAGGTGGACAGAAGGACGGACAGACAGCCGAAAAAGACAGAAAGGACAGACAGAAGCAAGTTGCTTGTTTGAAAAACTGTGGAGAGGCCTTTGGAAAACTGGATATCCAAAAGGACAGATGGACAGCCGAAAAGGTGAGGATAGAAAGACAGACATACAGGCGAGTGGTGGATAAGCAGAGATTGAAGCAGGGATTGGGTGGACTTTAGACAACTGGACAGACAGACCAACGGAGTAGAGGACGATGGGACAGGCGAGAGATCAGGCAAGCGCCAAAAAATAAGGCAGCTGGTCCACCACATCCACATCCCTGAAGAGGAAGGAAAATAGATGGACAGATGGACAAAAAAAAAACTTTAAAGATGAGCAGACGGGCAGGTGAGCGGGCGGCAAAGCGAGAGAAGTCAGGGAAAAGGACGCATGGACCAAAGACCGACAAGGCGCCGTATCATTATCAAAAGGACAACTAATCGGAGAAGTGGAAAACAAGTGGTCAGTTGGACAAATGATTAGAAGGGAGGCGGCTGTACAAGCGCCTGCTTTTCGCTCTTCTCTCGTCCAATTTCCCTTTCTTTTCTCACAGCAGCGACAAAGAAAAGAACGGATGGCCCAAGAGACTGACAAGGTGCCTAATCATAATTATAAGGACAACTAATCAGAGAAGCGAACAATTGGTCAGTTGGACAAACGAATAAAAAGGAGGCGGCTTCTCTCTTCTCTCATCCAATTTCCCTTTCATTTCTCACAGCAGCGACAGAAGACCAAGAGACCGACAAGTGACCTAATCATTATCAAAAGGACAACTAATCAGAGAAGCGGAAAACAAGTGGGCAGTTGGACAAACGAATAGTGTGGAGGAGGCTGGGCAAACGCCTTCTTTTCTCTCATCTCTTAGCCAATTTCACTTTCATTTCCCACAGCAGCGATTCGTCAGAGTTGAAAAACAGACGGACAGTTGGACAGACGGATAAACGATGAGCTTGCAGAGAATATTTGTTTAATGATTCTCAGTGGGGAATTTCTTTCTCCCGGAACTTCCGCATAGCTGCTGTCGCCCACAGACAGCGAAGAGTCAACGCCTGCGTATGCGTAATCCCGCGAGGAATTTCAATGGCAGCCCAGTTAGCTCCCCAAACAGCCAGTCAATCAACTTGGACAATAGACAGCCAGCAATGCCGCTGCCATTTCTATGATTTGTTATGTAAGACTCGCTGGCCCCCTCCGCATAAGCGGCCCCGTAATATTTCGTGGGGATTTATGGCGTCTGCTCGGAGCAGTCTAGAATTTCTAATGTGCAGCCTTCGCCGCGATTTGTTTGCCGTTTCTAGAACACAAAACATAATTAAAGACCCCACAAAAAAACAAACCTACATTTTCTAGGCCACCGGCGGCGGCGGCGGCGGCGGCGCCTACGTGTCAACGCGATTCCCTGGGCAAGTTCAATGCCGGGCACTGGCGGGGCGGCTGCCCCGAAATGGCAACAGGAAGCTCAGCCACGAACCTTCCTCCCCCTTCCCCCCTGTCGGGTCGATTTAAATCGAATCAAATTAGCGGGCGGCTACCGTGCGATTCACTCGCGGTTTTTCTCGCTACGTGATCGCTAGCGATTTCGGGCTGGTAGCCGCGAGTCGGCGATATTTTCGCATAAACGATCAATTAATTATGAAGCACGGACTTTGCTGAAGATACTGCGGAGGGGTAACAGCTATCGATGCGTCAGCTTACCGCCCGACGGCCCCGCTCACAGATCATTAGGTTTTCAAATTTATGAATGATCGTTTCGAGTTTTCAGTTTTTATCTTCGGCGATTGTTCAGCTTTTTGCAGCCATATATTTTCGTATGTGAGGGGCAGGCAGTTTTTATTAATGTTCGTCCGTCGGGGTTTACGTGATTCGCTGATAATAATTTGCCTCGTTATTTTATTTTTTAAGCTTATCGCCGAGTGACATTTGTGGGCCACTTGGAGACCCAAGAACCGCAGACAGAGACACACCGACTGCGCCGCTGTAAGCGGATTTGAAGGCCTCGCCAAGAGGATCAAGCACTTCCGGCAGTGCAGTGGATAATTAAATTCAAATTACAAGCGCCCACCGCGCGCATTCCAATCGATTTACGTTGACGCCGCCGTCGACTCAGCAAATGACTGAGGCAGCGAACTTGAGCAGTGAATCTGAGTCCTTTAATCGATTTGCTTTTGAAACTTCTCTCATTTGAAATACACACACATTTTGAAAAATCCCCAAAATGAAAGTCCTTGCCACACTTTTCATTCTAGCGAGTTTGTGGGCAGCCAGCGAGGCCGCCGCCCCGCGCTGCGGCGACTGCAAGATCGTGAGGAACAACTGCGACTTCAAGCAGAAGGCCGGCTATGCCTGCTCGGGGGCTGGCACGATTGAGACCTCCGGCGGCAACGAGTCGGCTCGCCTGGCCCGCTGCCTGCCCAAGGAGTGGAATGCCGGTGAGGATCGTCCTCCCTCTCCCATCACAGATCCTTGGCTATTCTTGGTTTCTTCTCTTTGCAGAGAAAACTTTCAGCACGGACAACGAGTTCTGTTGCATTTACGGTCCCTACACTTGCGAGATGATCACGAACTACCAGAAATTCGACTGCGAGTTGGACTGCAAGAAGCTTTGCTGTGGGGGATCAGTGATTTCGGATCTGAAACTTCTGGGATTCGTGCCGCTTTCGGTGGTCTTGGCCTTGCTTATGCTCAGGGGAAATTAGTTCCCACAGTAATTGAGTTTGGAATTGTCTGACAAAATTCTTAGATCAATCAAAATCCAATAAAAATGATCCTCAGCCCCAGCATTTCAAGGATCTCAGTAGCTGAGAAGTCAATTAGACATTCAAATTTCCTGTCGTAAACTCTACAAAAGTTACACCCTCGCATTCACACACACCCAAACACACAGAATTATGGTTTTGAAACTAGCGATCCTGGCTGTCCTTTTGGTAGCCACCCAGGCGGGGGAGAACAGATGCGTGGACTGTGGCCGCGCCCGTGCCACCTGCGACTTCAAGAAGGAAATGGGCTACGCCTGCTCGGGGGCCGGCACCATCGAGGATCACGGCGGCAACGAGTCCTCTCGGCTCTCCTACTGCCTGCCCAAGGAGTGGAATGGCGGTGAGTGGCCCATCCTTCCCCATCCTTTAATTCCCAACTATCCTGATCCCCAACCCTCTGCAGACAACACTTTCGGGATCGACAACGAGTTCTGCTGCATCTACGGGCCCCAAACCTGTGAGATGATCTCGAACTACCAAAAGTTCACCTGCGAGTTGGACTGCAAGAAGATCTGCTGCGCAGGAGCCACCTTTGGGCAGCTGAAGTTGTTTGGATTTGTGCCCCTCGGCTTGGTCTTAGGGTTGATCAGCTTAGCCCGCAACTAAGGCAAAATTCTCGTTACTCATTCGGGGGCGCTGAGTCGCCAAACTTCAATAAAGTTTACGGCTCTCGATTTGCCTTAGACATCGGCATCGATTACCTGACCCTCTACGTTTTTGGAATTTTTGGGCTGGCTGGGCAGCGGGCTGGCGGGAGGGGGGAGCTCTGCACGTACGAAAATTTAAATTAAATGAAAAATTGATGAACTCCCCGGCCGACTGAGCGGACGCAGCTGAGCGGCAGTGACAGCCACAAAAATTCCGAAGCTCGATTTTTTTTTTTTTTTGGACATTAAACGCCTCGACTGTCGCCTGGCTGGGCAGTCAGTTGTCAGCGGCTCATCATCGTTCACGGGCGGCACACGCGCTGTTTAAATTTTCGTCTCGAAATAAAAAAGCCCCAAAGGGTCGGGCAACAAAACAGTTCAGTGGGAAAAATCCAGCAACCAAAAGAAAAGCCTCAGGATCAAGAGACCAAGGTAAGCAAAGGAACCGCCGGGGCTCGAAATTAATTGAATTATTTAATTTGCCAACTCGACGGCTTGGCAGACGCGACGTCATCGGCCAAGAGACCATCGTCGGTTTTTTGTCTGGCCAGCCGACAGCCGCGTTCATTGACCAACTCGAGTGGCCAGAAAACTTAAAGCGCTGAGCGCTGGTTTTTTCGGTTTATTAAAAATGATATAATTCAATAAACTAAAAGCGAAATTCAAGTGGCGCCAGCTGACAAAGTCGACGGCGTGGAAGTCTTGGAATTTTCGCTTGCGGTTTTGCCGATTTTATTTTTTTTGTTGACCAGAATGCGCGTGAGAATTCGTCGTATTTTTTTAATTAGCATTTCATTTGGCTTGTTTTGTATTTCGTTTTTAAAGGCTGTGAATCATTCGGCCACAGCGACAACTCAGCGGAATGCGTGCTCACGACTTCTTACATTTTTTTTTTCTTTTTTAATTTTTATTATTTAAACGACTGCCACCGCAGTTGGCAACAGGCCGAGCCAAGGCCACCTACACCACCAGCACCACCGCCACGGTGGCTAGAATTGCGGTTCCCCCGCCATTGCCACGTGAGTGTCACTTGGAGTCATCAAGCCGTCAAGTTGGGCCACTTTTTCTGGCTTGATTGATTCGCAATTTGCACATTGATTGCCATTGCCATTTGGCCAATTTCGTGGGGACCGAGGAGCCGCCGGCGGTGGGTGGCTGGGTGGCCCGTGTTCTCTTGGATTAGATAAACGCTGCCAGCTGTGCTCGCCAGCTCGGCTCTGACGGCTCATCTGAGTTGTCTGCCCATAAATCTCATTCAAATGTGCACAGCTGTGGGGACATTGCCCCCTCTGCCCCCACAGCGAGTGACAGAGCCATTGCAATTTAGCATCAATTAGCACAAAAAAGGGTAAATTATTGCAGGCTAAATTATTGCTAGCCGTTTGTTTAATTAATGCGACGATTGTAACGATCTCTGCCGGCAAACTGCCCTGTCATGGCCGCCGAAGAACGCTACACTTTTCTACACTCTCTAGTCTTGCCAATCGTTTGTTGACTTTGTGGTTCTTTTGAGAAAGATTCTGCTTGGGGCCGATGGTAAAGAGGACGTCGAAAGGGTCAAGGGAATAGGAAGGGCAAAATCTTCGTGATTATCCCAGGGATCCAGCCAGCCCTCCCGAAGAGTTAATTTGATAGGAATCTTAAGGTTCGAGGAAACAAATTTAAACTCAATTTGAGTCCTCAAGTGGCGGTAGCAAAATTTTACTATAAAATTTGAAAGATTGAAAGGTCGACGAGGATCCAGCCAGCCCTACCGGAAAGTTAATGGGCTAAGAATCTTAAGCTTCGAGGAAACAACTTTGAGCTCAATTTGAGTCCTCATCTGTCGATGGTAAAAGTCTACTATAAAAATTGAAAGGTTGACAGTCACCGCCATTATAAATTCTGATTCATATTAAAGACGAAAACGAAGAAAGAATTCAACTATCACAAAATATTGAGCGGTTATTTCTTTTTTAAACAGAAGCAGAAGACAGGCCGACATTTCTGGTCTGTTGATTCCTAAGAATCGAAATATTACTCACAGTTAATTGAACAGAAAACCAAAACCAAATAGCTGATATATCATCTTTGGCGTCTTAATCTCTCTCTCGCTCTCTCTCTCTCTCTCGCTATCTCTCTCTCTCTCTCTATCTCTCTCTATCTATCTCTCTCTATCTCTATCTCTGTTCAGAGACACAGACATTCTCTCCTACTGGATTTTCTCTTTCTATTCTTCTCTTAATCTTTAGAGAGAAAATAGAATTTAAATTGCCACCAAATGTACCCTGAAGTCTTTGTTTGAAGCATTTTCTAAAGGCTAAACTAATTTTACTGTCCTAATTATCAATAAGAAATAAGTAAGAATCCATTATTAACAACTGCTCATCAAAAGAAAATGAAAAATCAACGAAGACCACAACTTCTTGTAGGGATTAAATTCTATACTGCTTTGAATTGGACTACAAGTCTCTCCATAATCTTGGTAATGAAATTCTCAAGTATCAATGACAAACCTGAGGATTAATTATTCAAATCACCGACTGATTGATCAGCCACCACCCTTGACCTCTCCGAATGCTCCAATTGAGAATTTTGAGATATAAGAAGAAAAAAAAGTACAAAGCTTTCGATATTCGGCAGCTATCGTTCGTTCGCCTTCGTGATTACGACAATTGCATCTAATTTCTATGGGCATTAAATGCTCCATCTGGCTGACTGTCTACCTGCCCGTCTGTCCGTGAGTCCGACGATGCACCACATCGATTGCATGAACGACTGGATTTGCATTCATCGGCTTGCCCCGCCGGATTGCCATTAGTGACAGAAATTGTGTCCCACAGTCGGCCAGTGGGACAGTCGATCAGTCGACCATTGCGGGCTGGCAAACTAATTTCGAACCGCTGTAGGTGGTTGGGTGGGGGGGGAGAGTGGATTACGTGATTATGCCGGTGATTGGCGATTTTGCCTAAGCCACTTAAACCTTCTATGCTCTCCGCACCCTGCCGCCGTCTGGCGCGCCCTTTCTCCCCGGGGTAGCCTAATTACCTTAGACCGGGGGAATGCGAAAATCGATTAACCGCCCGAATGGCATCTGGGCCGACTGCTCGCTCGGTTGGCAACCAAGTGAACATCTGGACGGGGCATTGCAAAAGCGGCGATTGCAATCGACCGGTGATAGTGGGGACTCGAAAATAATGGCGATCACGCTTCCTCCTCCAGCAATCATAAACTTGAACTTGCCTAATGTTTATTTATAAACGAGCTCAGGGGATTGGGTCGTGGCGTGGGAATTATTCTCATCGCAGTGATATCATTCTGGCAGATGCACCTCGATTGCCGACTCGATCGATTCGAGGGGCCCTTGAGTTGCACAATCGCTTTGAGGTGGCGTGGCGCTGAATGAGGAAGTCGGCGTGGCGGAGAGCGCTTCCCTCGAATTACATTAGCCGCAATTAAACCGCCAAGATCTTTTCAGTGTTATAAATCAGCCAAAGAAGTCAAAACAAAGACGGGCAAAGCGAGCGCCGCTGCCGCCACAGGGCCAAGCAGCAGAAAGGGGCGGTGGAGCCGCCGCTGACTTCCGATTTTTCTGTGGCACGGGGGTGGGCAGGTGGCGGGTCTTTCTGTCTTTTGTCCGTCTTTCCGTTTGTCTGTGGGTTGGCTGGTCTTCCAGTTCCGCGTTGCGACCGCCCGGCTTATGAAGGTCGCCGCGAAATGTGTTTTAATGTTTAATAATTCAAATTCAACTGAAGCGAAAACAAAACGAATGAGCACCCCCGCCATGAGCAATCGCGCCATTAGGGTCTGTCCAAGTGTCCGGCCAGCCAAAAAAAAATTGTAACAATCCCGTCAAAATAATAAAAATAATTATGAAAAAAAAACCCCAGCCAGCCATCGAATTCTTCTCGCCAACGAAATTATTAATTGGAAGTTTAATTTGCCATCAAGGCGAAATTATTAATCAACTCAGATGTGTGTGTGTTTATGTGTGTGTGTGTGTGTTTGGGACCCATCAATGTCACATCGGTTATCGGCCGTTGACCAGCGTTCGAATTTTTTGGTTGTTGCGAAATTCGGCGCAAATCAAATTAACTTCTCTGATCGGCCAAAGATCGGCGGCTCAACTCCGCCACTAATCATTTTATTTTATAGTCTGTCGATCCAAGAATCTGCATTAGAATCGATTGACGCCACCTGTCAACAGCCGAATGAGCCGATCTCATCGTAGAAGTTAAGCCGCTCGAGGCTTTCAGTTTCCATTATAATTGAGTGGTTGGGAGGTCTGAGGTGGTTAGGCTTTCAAACCTCAGACTTTTCTGGTTGGACAGAAGGATCAGAAGAAGGCCAATAGAAAGCTCCGAGTTCCAAACTCCAAGTTCCAAATTGATCGATTCTGGGATTATTGACGGGGAAATAGGGAACTTGACGGGAAAAGACTGGAATGTCAGCCAACTTAACTTCCTAATGGATTTCAGCAAGCAAACTCATCAGAAACTTAGACAGAGCAATTCGAAGGCTTTCCTGAGGACTCATAAGTTCACGTGGGGGAAAAAAGGCAGCGGCAAAGCTGCGTGAGCCTACAAAATTAGCAGAACCCCATTGGCTAGCCTTTCCAACCTTCGCCGTGAGGAACTGCAAGGTTTCGGCTCCCCCAAGACAACTGAGAGAATTTCGGGCAACTTCTGGCCCAATTTGGTTGAGGGCTCAATTAGCGGCTCGTGACGCACTTGTGCTGAATGCGGCGACGGGCCCTTCTGGTCGGCTAGAAAATTGCTAGATTCGTGGCTGGAATAATTTTTGGCGACACGTGAACCCTAAAATTCCCGCCTCCGTGGGACTTGAATTGCTTTTTTGTCTTTCGAATTTTGGGCTGTCATCGTCGCTGGCGTTGTCGTTGTTTTCGGTGGCTGGCAACTCGTTTTTTGTTGTTGCTGGTCAGTTTTGTTTTTGTTTGCGGCGGATGACGCAGCGGTTTTCCCCCTCTTAACGTCGCGACGGGGGGCTCTGTCTTCCAGGTCAGTGAATTCGGGCGACGAACAACAGAAAAAAAGAGACCTCCAAATTGATGGAAATTCGCCGGCTAAACGGCTCGAAAACTATTTCAATTAGGGCAATAAAGAAAGAGGGGGAGAGGGGAGTTGGAGAAGGCGTTGATTTTATGGGATAGTTAACGTTTAACTGCAAATTGCTGCTAATTTTTAACCGCCGCTCTTCGAATTACTTACAAAAATATTTGCACTTGAAAGTGGAGCAGCAACGGCGGCGACTCCGCCAATGCCAGGCCAGCCTAGGCCAGGTTCCAGAGAACCTTGGCGGCAGCTTGCGAAAAATACATTTAAATTACAGCAAACAAAAATCTATTTTCCTTCTACGCGCTGCTCGGGGGCATTAATGTCACTCCGGCGCTGGCGGCCTTGGCCGGGGCTTAGCAGGGGGCGGGGGGAGGTGTGACGGCAGTGGCAGCTTGATTACCGTTATTCTAGGCAGCGACTGTCAACCGCGACAGCCGAGGCAGGCGTTGCGCCAGCTGCCTCCCAATGGGGAGCCTTTCAATCAAGTTCGTTGCCTAAGTCTTTTGTGGGTCGCTGAGCAGTTTGCCTGCCGCCAGAAATGTGTCAAGGTCAAGGAGGAGTGAGGGCGGCGCTGTGGTCAACCCAGAAGTGCAGAAAACGGCGAATCGGCTTTGATTTGGTTCTTTAAGCCGCCCCAGCTGGCCCTGCCAGCCAGCGTCGCCGTGACGGCCAGCAGGTCCGCCGCTGCCGCTGCCGACAACCACCAGCAGCCAGCGCCGAGCATATCGTTTAATTTTTAATACTTGAGCCGACTTGCGGCCGCCGTGGCCGTTAGTCTCAGCACAGCCGCAACGGAGTGTGCACGCGCAGTCGCAAGAGCAGCAGCAGCAGAAACGACGCCCCCGAAAAACTAGAAACCGAGAGAAGCTCAACAGCAACGGAAAATCCACAGCGAATTGAAAATCGCACGCGCTACATTTTCCCTGTTTTCCAAATAGAAAAACTCAACCAACAACAACGGCAGCGGCAACGCGTCGCGTTGGTTGTTTATTTGATTTGGGAAATTCGTTTGGTCGACCGCTGAGTGTTGCGAATTCTCTCCCGCCGCCATTGGGCAAAAAAGGCGCTACGAAAATTTCGAAATTGTCAACGGTTTTTCGTTTGTTTTCGTTTGGAAATTGCGTACCGCTCGGAATTCTGCGCTACTAAGAAAAACAAAAAACTCTGAAGACCTCAAACTGCTCAAGTTTTGTGTAATAATTTCAAATTTATTGCTTGCCGAAAGAGACACGAAACGAACTCGCAGTCTGTCTGTCTGTTTATCGCTGTGCATTTGTGTGTGTGTTTGTGTTTGTGTGTTTGCCCTTCAAACAGCCGAAATTGACAATAACGAAAAACGAGAAACTCCCCACAAAGTTTGGAAATTACATCAAAGTGCCCAATAATTGACACCGATTTTTTGGCCGTTCGAATTTCTCCCACTCGACCACGCCAACGATGGATGCGCCCAAGCAGGTAAATACAATAGACGCCCCATAAAAATAGACCGGCCCCAGCTAACAAACCAACAACAATTGGCAAGTCAGTCGATCAATCGGTCTGTCCGTCCGTCTGTCCCTCGCTGTCGCTGGTTGACAGGCCGTTTGGCTACCAGACGACAACTGACGGATCGCCGAATGCCGTTTGTGTGTGTGGGCCAAGTGCTTCATCTTCGTCAGCCTTAGCCAAATTGGCTGCCTTGTCAGTTGGCTCATCTTCACAATTTTTACACTTTGACATCTCTCGATATGAGTGTGCGTGTGTGCGTTTGTGTGTGTGGCGAAATTGCCTAACCGATTTGGTCAGAAAAAAGGCCAACAAAGGTAATTGCAGTTTTGGCCAGCTGACCAAAAATTACAGACTGAAACAAAAGGCGTTTCGGCCCCGCCGCCGTCTCGGTTCAATGTAAAAATTAATTGCATTCAATCTGTTAATAACGGGGCCGTTTGATGGTCAATCAGGCTCCCCACCAGCCTCCTCCACGTGGCCCGCTCGTCAAGCGCTCGCTTTGCCAATCAAGCCCCACTCGAGTGGCTGCCTACCTCGTGCCTACGCTCGTCCCGCCGAGAGCCCCCCTTGCCCGGCAGAACGGGGAAGCAACTAACAAGAATCCAATTAAACCGAAAAACCAAATCAAATTGCCAAGAAGCGAGCGAGGCATTGAAGTCGAGTGGCTTCCAACTGGCGTTCGCCTTTTGCGGCGGCTTAATTCTTTAATCGGGCGAGTTTCACTTTCGAAAATCCCCCCCATCTGGCAGAGTTTGTGTCTCAAGTCTTTTGTTTTTCTACATTCGGATTTGGTGCTTTGTTTTTGGGATTCTTTTGGGTCGTCGCATCCGCAATGCCAAGATTAATTGGACCGCCGTTCATTCGTCCAATTTTACAGCCACCACATTCCGCACTTTACAGTCGTTTAGATTCTCCTGCTGCCGATCGTCATCTGCATATTTATGACAGTCTTAGGGGAGAATCGACCACACGCGCCACCACCAACACCTCGGCCGTCGTCTTTGGGATGTGTTAAAAATTAATAATTAAAATTAACACGGCCAATAAAACAAAATGCAAAAATGAAATCAATTAAGAGTTCATTGTGTTCGATCGTTCGACGTTCCCTCGATCGGGGAACCAAACAGTCGGCAACTGCGCTTTGATGGGCGCTCGTGGCGGAGGCGTTGGTGGGCCTGGAATCACAGCACGTGACAGGGAAGAGGCCATCAATTTTAAAGGCAAAATTAATCTTTGTCGAGATTATGATATCAGCCCAAGATTTGCATACTCTTTGCTGTAGTTTACTGACAGACTTTAAAGATCAAAGAATTGCTTTGGAATCTTCTATTAAATTCCGTTGGAGGCCTGATCTTTGGGAAGACTTTGATAAAGCTCCCAAGATTGTCTGTCTTTATAAAGATCTATTCCTTTACATATAAGAACATCTCAAAGAACCCGAGTAAAAAAATAATTGTGCTGGTCGCTAATTAATCAATTACAGAACCAGCGACCACGTGGATGTGTCGCAGACCCCAAAAAAGAAGAATACGAATCTAAAGAAAAATATCGCTAGCTGCTGAGAAAAAAGATTATGGGCTGGACAATTTTTGGGAATTGTTTTCGATATTCTGAGTGTGTCGTTCTTATTATAGGAAATATAGTAAAATATTCCGTTCCCAAAGAACATAGACGGAAACTGAAAAAACAGCTAACTTTCCATATTAAACAGCGTTCTGTTGTATTCTGACCAATGATAAATGAATGAGAAGATCTGTGATTTTTGAAACGATCTTAAAGCCTTCTAATAGGAATTTTGACAGATCTTGGACTTCCTAACTTCCTTAGCCTTCCAGATTAAACTTCTTTCTGTGGGACGAATTCACCTTTTGACCTGATCTAAAAGTATTCTGACCGATGCTGATCTAATATTTCATTCCATGGGACTTAAAAAGATCATAAAACACCCGAACAGGAATTTTGGGAGATCTTGGAACGCATAACTTCCCCAACCTTCCAAAATAAACCTCTTCCTGTCGGACGACTTCAACTTTTCCTCTGATTTCGATGCTGAACTAATATTTAATTGTATGAGATTTAAAAGAATTTAAAAAACCTCCTATTGGAATTTCGGCAGATCTTGAACAGAAGAACTTCCCCAAAGACATTTACAGAAGGAAATCATTCTAATGAATTAAAATTTAATCTTTTTTTTCCTTCTGCCTTGAATTTCCCTCCCCTCCCCGGATCTCCCCTCCCATCAAGAATCTTTCCCAGGTTCTTAATCTGTGTACTTTTCACATAGGAATTCTGTAGGCCACGTTGGCCATGCGGTTGCCGGCGTGTGACGGCGTCGATGACAACCGCCAATTGAGGCACCGACGCGGGCTAATGGAGTTGGGGAAAGAGCGGAGACGGCTGCGCTTTTTAGTTAGGCCCGCAGTTAAAGTTTTCTTGGGTTTTTTACACGGGTGCCCGGTGTCGTGGGCTCTCTAAATGCCTGTTCGTCCGTCCGTCCATCTTCTCATTCGTCTTTGCTTTTTTACACATGTTGACTTGCATGTGCGACTGACTGACTGAGCGCCCCTCGGCCTGCACGTCCCTTGGCCGCTTGGGTGACTTGCGGGCCGTCGTTGTGTGTTTGCTTTTCTGTTATGAAACGGAAATTGTGTCAAGGTCAAATTTGCATGAACACGCTAAGCGCGCGGACGGGCCGGCTCAGGGGGCTGGCGGCGGCGTCAGCTGTTGGGACGCTGAAAAATGCAAACAGCCGGCGAGGCGGTCGGCCAACAGGCAAATAGAAAATATTTTCGACAGCAAACACTCAGAGAGAGTGAAAGAGAGGGAGATCGGGCGGGAAAGGCGTTGCTCGCCGCGCCCTGGATCGAGTCGACCAGACAGTTTGCTCTTTTGGTTAACAGAGGTCGCGAGGGGGAAGCCCTCCGGCCGGCAATTAAAAACGAAATGGTTAAGAAAACAAAACCCAGCGCATCGGCATTTCCCATGGCGTTTAGGCGTTTCGAACTTCGTCTGACTGTTTGCACTCCCCAGACTGTTTGCTTGCTGACCTGCCCCGCCCCTTGCAATAGAAGAATGCGCAACTTCCTGGGTGCTGAACCGCCGATCCGAGGGAAGGTATTTAAAGACCCAACTGCCCATCTGCGCAGCAGCTTGGCTAATAAACAAGCCATAATATTTATTTGTGAATTATAAAGTCCGTCTCATTAATTTTAAGCCGGCCTTTTTTGGGACCACCCACGCCGGCGATTCAATTCGATTCGTCTAGTTTAAGAAGCGGCAGTGGGGCGGGCGGTCCATAAATTCGCCCGACACTCTAAATTCCAATGGGCTTACTCATAAATCCGCAGGCGCAGCCAAAAACAGAAAAAAGTCAATCGAACTGGAGAATTAAATGCAGCCAAATGTGACAATGGTAATTCGCCCCGATTGCAGTCAAGCTGATTGCGAATTCCCGGGGGCCAGTCAAGCGGTCGCTGCCAGCCACAAAAGGGGGGAACGAACGGGTCTCGGATCCGGGAGTGTTAAGCGGATATTGACATGTAAAACAGCCGTCGATTTGCCAAGGCTTAGAACGTCCGTCGGTCGGTTTTGCATCTGGCTGACGAAATCCGAGGCAAACTCGTGGGGGCCCATAAATCTCAGGCCATCTCCCCGGCGAACAGCATTTCCATTTGCATGCAGAAGGCAAAGCGCCGGCCCCCTGCCCTCGCCAGCTGCCAACACCAGCCAGACAAACAGACAAGCCCACCAGAAAAGCCGCCGACAGCGACGGCAAATGAACTTTTGTCCACGCCCCTCCCCCTGGGACCGACCCGAGGAACTCGAATGCCGCCGCACACCCACCAGCGGCGGACCAAGCGTAGCCCCCGTGTCCGAAGTCTCGAGACATTTACAGTTATGTGGCTGCGGCGGTGGCAACCCGGTTTCGGTCTTTTGGTCTTTAAGCGCCTGTAAAATGAGTTAATTTTATGCCGATCGGCGAGGCTGCCGTTGGCTGACCTTCGAAATGGCAGTTGACCGACCGACCGACCGTTTTGGCTGTGGAAATGCCGGCGGTTGCAGCGCCGAAAGTTCAAGCCAATAAAGCACCCAGCAGGCAGGCCAGGCGGTCGGCGGCTGGCGGCCGGCAAAGCGGAACAACAAGTTCGTTGCCTAAGTCTTTTATTGAGCGGGCGGTTGGCCACACTTAATGCGATTCTGGAGGGGCCTGGAGCTGCGGGGTAACGAGACGGTCTAAAAATAACAAATGTGGCTCAATTATTTCGCTGCGAGTGGAGCGGCAGCGGCAGCTGTCGGAACCACGCGCCCCCAGCCCCTCGGGCGCAAGAATCTGGCGAATTTGATTTGTTGTGTGAAACAATCAAATTTACCGAAAATTATTAGCCCACAGGGCAGCCGCGATCGAGCACCCGGATTCGTTATTTATGGCCATTTACAGGCCCCCCCCCCCGCCGTCCATTCATCACGTGCGTCATGTCGCCCGGGTAGCCTTTTTCGGCGCTGCCTGTTATTTTTAGACGAATCGAATCAGTCAAGAGTCTGGGGAGAAGCTCGGAAAAGCCGCCGCTGCCACTCGACGAGTTCATTAGCAGCCAAAAAGCAGCTCTAACGGTGCCCGAACCAGCCGGCCGGCCAAGTGGGCTAGAACATCGCGTTTCTCATTAGCGGGCCGTGCGAATTGAATGGCCGCCCATTCACACGTCAATTGCAGGCGGTTTTGATTCTCTTTCGATTTGGGAATTCGAGTCACATGCAAAGATCAGAGGGCGGGGCTGCGGAGGCGACCAGAACGTGACCGGTTGGGCCAAGCGGATGTGGGGAAAGTAGCGGCTGAATTTGCTCTCCGGTAGAACCAGAAATTCGACTGTCCTGGGAGGCGGGGCAAGGCTGCACTGGACCGCCCGTGGGGTTGACCAATTTGTTTTCTGTCTTTTTCTGCGTTTTGCCTTCGCTTTTGCTCATAATTAATTATATTAATTACAAATTAATTAAGGCACCCACACCTAAGCGCAGGCCTGCCCCACACCCACGAGGCGAGTTCGTTGCCTAAGTCTTTTTGTTTTATTGGCCGGACAGACGGCGGGTTCCATTAATTAGCCGTCCGCTCGCCAGACATTAAACACGGTTGTATTTTTTTAAGCGTTTCTGCTTAATTAATGAAAAAATACAATAGCCGAATTGCCCCGCCATCGACGGACGGACGGTCGTGCAGGCGAATCAACCGGCGCGTGGCAGAACTGGACGGCTCCGCTTTGTCTCGTCTCCTCGTGGTTACAGTCGGTCCGTTAGCTGGATTATGCAAAGTCCCCTCCCGCAATTTGTCGCCGACACCTTTCGGCCTAAAGGCGAATTTATGGGCCATTTGGAGAACAAGTTGCTGGGTGCGGAACGTTGACCCACAAACCGAGCGCGGCCCCTTCGATTGCCATTTGATTTCCCAGGCCGCACAAATTGGCACAGAATTCAATTAAAAAAAATGAAAAATCGCTTTAATCTCATCGCCTGATCGGGCGATCCGCTGCCGCCAAACAATCGGATGTGGAAACGGCGCTTGAATTGCAAATCAAAATCTCAGAATTCTAAATGAGCCCGCAGGTCAGGGAAAGGGTATACACGATTCGGGCGGGCGGCGGCATTTTTGATATTTTTTCGCTCGCCCCCGCTGATTGGATCATTTTGGCAATCTTATGCATTTCGCTTTCACCCACCACCAAAATAAAAAACAAAAGAGGAAAAAAAACCTTCACCAAATTACGAAACTTCATCTACGGAGAAAAGAAGGAGACGCTTACCCCGCCAATGAAACAGAGTCCATCGAGGGGATGAAGTTTTGTTGGATGAATTGTTGGTTTATTTCACGTGCTCAGTTTAGTGGCAGATGTGTGGATGTGTGTGTTGTTTGTTAATTGGAAGTAAATACAGAAAGCGCCGAGAATATGTCGCTCTTTTTGGGGGTGTGAGGAGTGTGTGCGGCTTTTGCTGGACTGTGCCTGAGGCTTAATTGAATTTGCATTTGGAAAAGTCCATTTCTGGATGTTGCTGCTTGAATCTGAAAGAAATTAAAGTCAGTTGAAGTTACCGAAAGGGCGACTCACTTACTTCTCGAGAATGTCCTGCTTCTTGCGGTCCTCGCTGGTGGGTAGACCAAGCTCCTTTTGGCGCTGGTCGAACATCATTTTCTCCACCATGCTGCGGGTCTCGCCGTCCAGATCGGAGAGCTTGGAGGGCTCGGGATTGATCTTGCGTGTAGAGATCTCGGGATCTGTGACCACCAGGCGACTCCACCAGTTCATTTTGTTGATCTGCCGGGGAAGAATTGTAAGTAAATTAAGTGGCACGGACCTCCGACCGACTCACCTTCTCGAGGGTAATGAGCACCGTTTTGCTGTCTTGGAGCACCCAAACCGACTCCTCTTGCTTGACCTCCGCGCACAGCTCGCCGTCGACGATGGGCTCTTGACCTTTGAGGCCCACTTTGAGCGACTTCTTGCCAATGCTGACCACAATGTCGCGGGCACGCAGAGCGAACGTTACGTTGAACGGGATTTTCAACTGTAATTAGAAAGAATAACAACAAATCAAACAAACAAACAAGCAAATTCAATAATCCAATCGAAATCCAATTAATGGGCCCCCGTAATGCCTTGTAATTTGTTATTAATGAGCTGGACCACCAGCCATTCTAGTGCTCAATGCTGAGTGCGGGCTGCTCTATAATCAGACCATTTGGGGACTGGCGGAGACCTTGGATCTCCGGCCAAACAGTCCGAGAAGCCTCGAGCCGCTTCACCGTCGAGTGTTTACAATCGTCGGCTAATTTAGGCAGACACTCGTCGAAGCCACAATTGCGTTCTATAAATAAAGAACCAAGCGAGAGATCAACTGCACAATCTCCACCGAAACACCGACGCTGCCAAGTCTTCTCCCTATCACAATTGCAATCTGCCTGGGCTGCCCTTCACCAAAAAATGCAAAGAAGGCTATGGGAACTCGAATTCTAAATGCTCTCCAGGGCAGACAGAGACTCCCACAGAATGGATACTTGAGGGGCAGACGACTTCTCTGAAGACTTAAGACTCCCCAGGAAGGGATACTTGCGAGGCAGGGCAACTGAGAAGCTGTCGGGTTGATGGGCTGATTGGCTGCTTGTTGTTTTCCTTGCCCAAGGACGTTGGGTTTGTTGATTCACAACGGGAATTTAGTTTAATTGGCCGGCAGTTCAAGGACGATCAGCGGTTGTTGCGGCCGACCTGCCCCAGGTCCGGTTGAGGATAACGAGTGTGGAATGCCGATCGGCAGGTTGCGACGGCTGCTCGGCCACAATGAAATGAAATCCTCTGCTTGGCCAACTCGCTTCAAGTTCAAAGTTATTGCCATCAATCGAAAGCTGCCCAGTGCCTGGCGAATTCAGCTGGCTAATTGAATATTTGTGACTCAGTGGGGGGAGGGCGGGCCATGTGGCCCATTAATTATGAAAAACTTCACATAAATTAGCACCTTCTTATTAACTTTAATGAAAATTAATAATACTGTATTAACTGCCGTGTGTGTGTGTGAAAAGCCACTTGATTTTCAGCAGCATAATTAAGGCTTGAAAATTATTAGACAGCCCGGGCGGACGGGCAGTCAGTCAGCCAGCGAGAACAGCCGCCGAAACAATGCCCACCAGGCGGTGGCGGTGGCCGGGGGGGCGGGCTTGTCAGAACGCAGAGTGTTGGCAATTAATTAGTGAGACCCAGTTGCACACACACACACACACACGCGGAGAGGGGATGTGTGTGTGTCGGTGGCGGACTTTTAATTAAAATCTCACGAAGCGACGCTGCCAAGGACGCTTTCGTTTTTTGTGTTTTTTTCGAAGAAGCGGCAGGTGACTGAATTGCCATTGTGACTTCACTTGAGCTCGTCGTGTGTGTGTGTGTGTGTGGGCAGCCAAGGTAGGTAGCTCAATTACAACAACAACAACGACAGCTGCAACGCCTCCACCGCCGCCCCCCACCGCCACCGCCGTCGCCGGGCTTTGTCACTTTTCACTGTCATCGTGGAGCGGCGGCTGCTGGCCGGGGGCGTGGGTTGCTCTGTCTCCGTGTGTGTGGTGGCTTTTGTCGACTTATTGAAACATTAAATGTGTCAGAATGGAAACTGAAGCGGATGCCAGCCGCAAATTGAAACCACGCGGATGTTAAACCGCCTGAAATCGAAGAACCGTCAACTTCTGCCAGGCAACGCTTCTCATACGCTATTTTTGGCTCGGGCTTTCCAATTATTTCTATTTTTGGGAAAAGTCTAGACACTAGGAAAGCTTTACTTTAAGTGGCCGGTAATTAAGGCTTCAATGACCTTTAATTTTTGACTGTCTATCAGTTTCGTCTGCTCCGAATCGATAAATTCCCAGACTAAAATCAAACTTAAACCATTTCCAGCTTTTATTACTTCTTCTTTTTAAGATCTAATCTTTCAGGGATACTTGGCTTTATTTCTGAATCTTCAGGCTTTTATATTTAAATTTGTGCCTTGCAACTTTGTTCTTAAGGTTCCTAAGCCCTTGGGAACTCAAAGGCCTTTTAGCCTTCGATTTGCCCTCTTCCTCTTCAATGCTTCTTTGCGTTTTTGTTGATTCACGTCAACGCCTTTTGGCTGTTGATGTATCTCATTAGAATTTACATCACAAAAGCCAACAATCTCCCAGCATTTGAATGGCCCAGCTTAGAAGTTGTAATGGGAAGGGCCGGCCGAAGGTCTCAGAAGAGCTCAACCACCAACACTTTGAGTGCATTAAACTTGAACAGAATTAACACTGAGAACCCTTCAAAAGGCCCCCCCACCTCTGTTGCTCGGTAGAAACAGAGATCAGAGTTCAGAAGATCAATCGAGCCAACGATCGGTGGCTTCATTGTGAGATTTGAGGTGCCGTGAATCGAATTAAACGAACGCCAAACAACGGCAACCGAACAAAAACAAATCAAATTTATGATTTGACTTTGAGCACCGAAACGACCGACATGGCACACTTACGAGACGACGGACAGCTGGGCAGTTGGACAGATCGGTCGATAAAGCAGACGAAGACTCCGTCAGATTGTCAGATAGCAACCACGGACTTTATATATTTCCGATTATGCGCATATTCAGCCGACTGGGCGGGCCAGACAAAAGCGCCCTCTGGGTCTGAAATATGCAAATTGTGCAAGGCAATCGATCAGCGGGAATCTGGACCACTTCGGGATCGTCTGGTCCGCAGATTCAACTTCGGTTTCTAGCAGACGATTCACTACGATTCTTGGCCTGGCCTGTTGTCCCTCTGCCGCATGCAAATTGGCTAAAGTGAAAGACTCGGCCAAGCGGCGAGGGGACGGGGGACGATTTGAATATTAACTGTTTGTTCGCTTCTTTTAGTCAATTTGATTAATTCTTTGGCAAAGCAAAGCCAACAACAACAACAACAACAACGACAGGGACTGGCAACATTTTTATTTTCTAAAAAAAATCCGTTTAATTTATGCTGAGCGAACGGGTGGCGGTGGCTGGTCGACGGCAGCTGCCGGTGCCGGTGACTGGTGCCTGGCACCGAAAAAATACCCAAAATCAAAACAGCCGAGAAAACAATCAGAAGAATCGGAAAGCATTCAAAAAAGCCACCGATCGACCGCCGATCGAGTGGCTCGTCGAGTGGAAGGCGACGACGACGACGGTGACGCTCCGTTCGATTGCCAATTTGGCCGGGGATTTGAACGAGGCCCAGACGATAATGTTATCAACTTGAAGAGCTTGGCTATTTACATTCGAATCGGAGGCCGGCTAAACGAGTTCGAAGTTCCCCGCTGCCTGGGGGGAAGATTGAATTTCACGAGCATCCGGCGAGGAAATCAACTCATAAAGTTCTAGAAATCTAGATCAAAATTTTTGGATTTATTAATCTGATTGCCCTGCAGGGGGGCCCGTGGGCAATTCCAATTTTGTTGGTTGAGAGACCGCAAAACTTTTTCTTCCTTTGGCCGCTAATCAAGGGGAAAGTTTGGCATCAATCACATCGTTTATTTCGGCCCTGCCAGCTGGCCAATTAACCCAGCCAAAATGGGCTAATTGATGGCGAAAATTTCCAGCTGCCAGCTGAGTGACAAAACCAGGAACCGCAACCGCCAACAAAAAACCCAAAATCCCAAAATCATTCAAAACGGATCTTTGATTGAAGTTCGTTTACCCAGCGGGCGGTGGTGGTGGGGGGATCGATTTCTGGGTCTTAAGTTTAATTGGCTTAGATGGCAAACAATTAGAATTCCCCTCACCCCCAACACTCCACCAAACGAGTTGCCGCCATTAAGCGCATTTGGCCGATCCCCCCAACCGCCTGACGGCAATTCAAATTGGTTCGACCGGTTCGATACAATAGCTCTCGATTTAGGAGAGGGGCGGGGGTGGCTATTACCTGCAACTTCTTGCGGGACCTTGTCATTAAAAAAAACCCACGAAAACTTTGGGCTGCTCTTGACGTCATTAAGAATTTCCAAGAAACTCCAAGTGACTCATTTGGAGGGAGAGAAAGAGGAAGCTTTCCATGGCAGAAAGAAACTAACGGCCCCAAAATTTGCTTATGCAAATTAATTTCATTTAATGGACGCCATCAAATCGCTTGACACTCTCCGATTACCACGACGACGACTTGGCCCGCGGGCTGCTCGCTCTCAAGCGGCGCGTGGCCACCGTCAATCGGCCAGTTGAGCGGCAACTGCCGCTGTCGCCATGGAGTCTGCGTGAATTTCAATCGGCGCCGCAATACAAGAAGTCGCGCTACGAAAGCCCCTTGGGGGTTTACCAAAAAATTACGACGATCGGCGGTCGAAGCGTCGCCGCTGCAGTTTCCACTGCCAGCGATCAGCCGACCGACCGATCGGCGGGCTCATTTGCATTTCTAATTTTATGCACAGCCATAAAAAATAAATATAAACCTATAAGTTTATTATTTGTTTTCGCTCAGACAAGAGCCAGGGGAGAAATGGGAATGCCGGATACTCTTCCTGGCAAATCCTTCAAAGATTGAGGTTCCTAGGGAGAATGGAGAGTAGAGACGGCAAAAGAATGGAAAGCAAAATATCAAAAAATGCATAGATTTCTTTCAACTGGGAAATGGGGAAACATTTTATATTCCTTCCACAAGGAAATCTGAAGTGGGTGTTGAGTTATTTTTCCACTTGAAGATCTTCTAGCTACGTAAAAGAATCTGATCCTCTGATCCACGGCAAAAGAATAAGAAGATGGGAAGCGAAATATCAAAAAATGCATAGGATTCTTTCAACTGGGAATTCGAGGAAACATTTTTGACCTCTTCAAAGTTAAAAGAGCTTAAAAACCAAAGGGAATACTCAAGTGGAAGTTGAGTTATTTCTTCACTCGAAGATCTTCTAGCTACTCAGGGGATCTGATTATTGATTTGTTCCTCTTACATAAAATTTTTGATTCCTAAAGTTGAAGAAGCCGATTTTTAGTAGAAGACTGAAGAGCAAATGAGGAGCGGAGGGAATTTAATTCTAGAACTTTTTCGGCCCCGATTATCTGCTCAGATTCTTAGATAGAGCATTTCATGTCCATCTGCCCAACTGCTCACAATGTTAGAAAAGAAGAAGAACCCGCCACTCGAAACGTCTCCAAAGACCGACGATGCCCTGTCATTGTCAGCGCGGTGAATGTTGTTGATTTTGGTTTGGTTTATAAGTTTTGGCTCACAGACGATCAGACGATCAGTTGAGCAGTTGCGGAGCGGGGCACCTAAAAGAATGTGAGATGGTCAGTGGTCGTCAGTTGTCGTTGCCTTGGTTCGTTTGTCGTAGAACAAGTGGATCTGCCCGCTGTCAAGTGCCCGACCCGTCCCCACTGTCTGTCTGCTCAGCTCACCGTCTGTCTGTCCAGCTGTCTGTTGAATTCTATTTCTATTTGTGCCGATTTTCGAGTGGCACTGCTCACCCGGCCATGGTAACTGGCAGTGTCAGGTTATCTCAGACCGGAGACAGCTGATTCTCACACTGGGCCTGGCCTGACTTGGGGATTGGAATGGCCATCTGGCTGGCCCGTCACTTGTCACACTTAAAAGGTGATAACAAGATGCTTGACAAAAGCTAAAAGCTGCGAATCCCCGGTCCACACTGACTGCCATCGATAAACGAATCAATCGCCCAGCGTTCGATTGATGGATGCGGCGACTTTCAAGTCTGCTCCACTCGAGGCTTTCCAAAGAAAGCTGTTGCCTTCAAAGACTGTAAATCTGCCGAAATCTGTGGAGATCTCGCACCACTGTGCCTGTGATTGGCTCTTTTGATTTAGCGCTTTGTGCTTGGATCGATGACGCTAAAGCGCCCATTAGAATGCAAAATTGTCGGATTATGAATACTGGAAATTTGTTTTGTGTTTACGTCTTAAGTGGCCGTCGGTGGCTGGACGGAGGGGGGATTCTATCGCACCAAAAAAACCACCTAATCACGTATCAATGGCCGTTGGCCGAGTTGTGATGATGCTGATGGACAGCAGCGCGTCCGGGCGAGATTTGGGTAAATCCCCAGCTCCCCCTCGTCGGACCCTGGGGGCCTCGCTAAGCAGCCCCAAAAAAGGGCGTTCTGAGTGTGAGAAAGAAGTGGGATTTTCCACCGAAACTGAAGCGGATCTGGGCGAAACGGGGCCCATAAAAAAACCATTAGGCCACAAAAAGTTGCAACTCAATTTGAGGGCCGCCCTCCAATCGATCAGAAAAAGTTCCATAAAACCCACAAAGACCAGCCAAAATATTTTTACGTCAAAAGAATCAAATCCGGCAGAGCAGCAAGAAAGTCGATCGGACAGCAAACAAAAAAAAAAAAACCTAAAAAACGTTTGCGCATCGAAGCAAACAACCTGTCGCTGCTGCCGCTGACGTCGCTGCCTGGCAGCTACCGACGATGAGCGGGCAACAGAGCTGGCGTGCGCCGGTCGGGGGATTCAGTTTGATTCTTGACGCCGAGTAGATCGGTTCTGATCAGCGGATCAGCGAACTGAGTTTTTGGGCCGGAATCGTCCGTGGAAACAGCAGCAGCCAGCGCCTGGGCCGGCTGAGTGCTTCGGTCTCCCGAGCAGCCAAATAAGACAGAAAATAAAGACTGACTACGCGAATCGAAAGCAATTCAAATTGTGATAAAAAAAACTCCCTCCCCAATAAACGCGGGGCATAAAAAATTTAAGAACAGTGAATAAAATCAAACACATAAAAAAGTAAGTAAACTGCACCCGCCCCCTGGGCCTCACCAATCAGAAGTTCGCTATAAAAAGTCGAACCTCTAAAAAAATAAAAACTGGACGGGCAACAAAAAGTCAAATCGCAGCTGATAAGACTTCCGCATGCTTAACGAAATTAATTTTACACACTGAAATTCCTCGAACACGCAACGCCGCCCCCGCCCCCGTCGCCGTTTCTATCGCGTGTGTGCTGACAAAAGACTTAGGCAACGAACTCGGGGAGACAAATTATTTCTAGTGGTTCGGCTAATTGAATTTAGAATAAATGGCCCCAATTAAATCTAAAACAACAACAACGTCACCCCATGGGAATTTGCATTTTTGGCAGTTAAAAACAAAAACCCCACAAAAAAAGTCGAATGGCTGGCAAAAGAGAAAGGCAAAAGTTCGGGCGCATATCCTAAAAAGTTTAAACAAAGTGAATACAACAACAACAACGCCAACGATAGCAGAATTAATAATAAATAAAATCAAATCAGGCTTGCCTAAACTTCGGTTTGTGGGCTCTTAAAAGCCTCTTAGCCGCGGCGATGGCCATAAATTTTAAACGGGTTGCCGAAAATAAAACCGCTTAAAAACCTCCCGACAGCACCCGTTAGGCAGGACGGTTCGCCCCGCTGATAAGTTCTAAGGGGATAAAGTGAATCTTTTTAATGATTCGAATCGTTTTCGTTTTTAGATGCACGACTATTGGCACATTCCACGCGCCTCGCTCGCCTCCTCCACATCGTCGGCCATATCGTCGGCGAGCTCTTCAAAGTCGAATCGCAGCAACAAATCGAACTCGAACCCGCCCACGCTGGCCCAACGCGGAGCCACCAGCACCACCAGCGCCGCAGTCACAGCTGCAGCAGCCGCCGCCGTCCTAGCAGCCGCCAAGCGCGGCTCCCGCTCATCGCAGGGCTCCAGCGACAGCAACAACAGCACACGGGTGAGTAACCAACCACCAAACCACTCACAGTCACCACGACTAAGCCGACGATTCATTCTATTAACAGAGCGCCGCTTCCGGCTCACTGCTGCTAACCGCAGCGAATCTGGAACGCTTTGCCGAGATACACAAAAAGCAGGAGCGCCAGCAGAAAATCCTAATGTCTGATGGAGTGGAAATGCCCAGCGTGCATGGCCAGTCGCCGTCGCCGGCGACGACGACGACGTCGAACAACAATTACAATGCGAATTTAACGCTGGCCGCCAGCAAGGACACCGTCATACCCATCGACCCGAATCTGCATTACATCAAAACCAAAGACCTCGACACGGTGTCCATAGCCAGCTCGATGCATTTCACAATGGTCAACGGCGAGGGCGGGGCGGCGGCCAAGAAACCGAAACGCGGCCTCTGCGATCGCGGACGCCAAGTGACGGTGCTGATTGTCAGCATGAGCACAATTTTCTTGCTCCTCATCATGGGCATGGTCTATGCGCTCGAGAGTAAGTAAAAGTTTCAAATGAACCGCCAACGAACTCAAAGTTCCGATAAACTGAACTGCAATCGAAACCTACACTGTCCAACACTGAAAACTAATGGCCTGCCTCTTCTTCTTTCTTTGCAGTGCGCGCTCAAAATATGCCGAAAAGTTAGTAACTTTTAGCGTTTTAGGGCCTTTTATTTATTATGTTTTGTATGTATTGTCTTCGATTATTGTTATTATTGCCTGTATCTGTGTATTTGTCATTGTGCCTAGTTGTAAGTAATTTATTGAAAAGTTCTACGGACCACAGACAGACGAGCGCACCACCACAACCACCTACCATTCAGCATTGAAACCCACAAAAAACTAAAACCAATCGAAATCAAATTTAGCCAATCCAGCAGAGAATCTACGCGAATGTAAATAGATATATACACATATAGGAATCTATGTATACATATATAGTTGAGCCCCGAATTCATGTATTTTCTGGCATTAATTAAGTTATTATCCCTGTGATATGTTTTCAATAAAAAAATTATAAGAATTTTCGAAATCTCCCCGGGGAAAACCTCTTCTCAAATGAGTCACCCCATGATTCATAAAGTTCTTCATTGCTAATCGAAACTGACGTCTGCGAATTCCCAATAAGCGAGGGGTCACGCATAAATTAAAAGAAAGACTTCCCTCCCCGACAACTGCGCGGTGCCTAGCAACCGCTGACCCCTGTTGACCCCTTAGAGAACTAGCACTCACCTCGACTTCCTGAAGGGTCTGGGTCCACATGTATTTGTCGAGAGTGCAGCCGTTGCCGGCGTTTGGCTGGAGCTTGCCGACTTCGCTCTTTTCGCTTTCGTCGTCCACCTTCTCGATGGGCTTGGAAATGTCGGCGTTGCCCACGGCAACCGAATCGCCGGCGCCAGAGCCATCCAGCAGCTGTTGGCGTTTTCTGTTTGAAAAAAACACAAAATTAGTAAGGATTATAAAGCAAATATCCTTTTGCTTACTTGTCTTCCTCTTCTTTGATGATGGCAGCGGCCTCCTCGTCGGTTATATCACAAATCTTGTTGTCGTCCATTTGCTTTTGCCTGGCCTCCCGTTCGGTGCGCTCTTTCTCCTCCTTGAGGCGCTGGCTTGCCTCGCGGGCCTTCACTTTTTCTTCGTGGGCGGCCACGGCGATTTTGGCCTCCTTGCGGAAAATCTCCAGCAGCATTTGTTCCCATTGTGCTTGCTTGGCCCCCGTAAAGAAGTCGGTCTTGCGGCGCATGAAGTTCGCCAGCGTATGAAGGAACTATCCAGAAGAATTCAATTAAGACAAAGACGCAGATTCCGCCATTCACATGGTGGAAATTTTGCACATGTTTTTTGGCGTCTGGCGGGGGCCGGCATTTTATACTCACATCGGATACGCCGCCGCGGTGCTTTTCGGCCATGGCCAGCAGGATGTTGTCGTATTGCGTTTCGTCTCCAGACATTTTTTCCAATATTCTGTACGATTTGAAAAACGAAAAGTTGCTTTAATTCCAGAAACAATTTCGTTGTTGCTTTGTGGAGAACCAGGGCTGCCGAACACCGGTCACTGGGTTGTCACCCGAAATTTCGCAAGAACAGGCGACAGCTCTAGTTGTTTGTTCACAAATTAATAAAGAATAATAGACAAATATATAATGAGGTGCGCACTGGGCACAAATTCCACTCACAAAAGCGTGGGCCTGAAGTAGAAACTAAATTAATTTCCACGGTTGCTTTGCGATAAATATCGATTCATCGTTTGGCTGCTCTAAACATAGCAGCCAGCTTTTGTCTGAGTGGGCCGTAGGCGGTAGTTTTGAATTAACATCTCAAATAGATAATTGTGGGTAATTTAAAATGCGGTTTATGATTAATTGAGAGACAATGCGGCATTGACCTTGCTCTTGAGGCTTCAATTGCACTTTTAAATGGCTGAATAGAAATGCGAGATTCACTTTTATATGGAAATCTACTGTAGTTTACGGTCAGCCAGTTTAAGCGTAAAAAACAGAAAACAAACTCGCCTCACTACACAATTACACGCCCGAGCTAATTAACATTAAACTGGAATTGCCTTTATCGCTCGGATCACAGTCCGTCCTGCTGTCCGTTTGCCTGCCCGTTCGACGTCATCGCTGTCCCATTCACCCAATCAACTGCGATTTCCAGCCAAAAATACCCACAAAATCTCTGTACCGTTCGGATTCACCATCACCCCAAAAAAAATAATATAAAAAAAAAGGTTGTCATGTTGCCGTGCGCGGCTCTTGTCAAGTGTCCGTCGTTGTTTCTTTTTCTCTGTTTAATTGCCAAGTTCCGTTTTGGCCGCTGACATGGGCCGCTTGTAGGAAGCAATTACCCAAGGAGGAGTCAGTTGCCTCTTCACTCGGCCACTCGCTGGCCTAGGACATGCCAAAGTCTACGAGTCACCCGCTGGCTTTGGTTCTTGGCCGTGAATTTAAAGTTTTATGGGCGGCCGGCTAATCCGGCCCCGCCTCCGTCGGCTTGTCCATCCTGGCATCCCGGGATCTTGGCCACTGTGACAGTTTCAAGTGGCCCGACGGACAGTTGGACGAAAGTGAATTTCTGATTCCACACGGCGGCCGCTTAACTCGAAGCCACCAGCGCGCGTGAGCCGGCTTGAGGCTCCCCCCTCCCCCTCGGCTGCTTTTTAGTATTTTTTGTGTTTTTTGCGTATTCTGTTTTTAGCCGTGTATTTTATTCTATTTGCGGCTACAAGCGGCGACGGCAGCGGCGTCTGGCGCGCCCGACTCTCCATATAAAATAATCATAATCAGTTATTCCATCGACCAGTCGATTCTG
The DNA here is from genome assembly GCA_037075105.1 of Lissocephala sabroskyi. Lineage (NCBI taxonomy): Eukaryota > Metazoa > Arthropoda > Insecta > Diptera > Drosophilidae > Lissocephala > Lissocephala sabroskyi. The sequence goes on from JBAMCP010000843.1 coordinate 29,419, forward strand.
AGCCATCGGCGCTGGCGTTGCTCCTCCCCGAGTAATTGTGCAATTCCTTAAATATTTGCAAGATTTACTAGAGAATTCCCCCCACTTAGGAAACCTCGAAAAGGTGGGTGTGTGTGTTTGTGAGTTTGAGGAAATGAAAGAAGCTTTGGATTTTAATGCAGTGCAGCGCGTGCCGCTCTTCCGGTCGGCAGAGCAGAGCAGGTGGTCGGGCCTGTTGAGCCAGAAGAGCGGCGAATGAGGTCAGTCGACCGTCCGCTAAAAAAAATCATTAAGAATCTTTTTTCTTATAACGCGAAATCGATTCCTAATTTCTGAGCCACAAAACAATTAGAAGAACGCAAAAAACAACTGAAAATCTCTGCATAAATTAAACCGACAAACGGACAGTCGACAATCGCAGTCGCGGCGACAGACAAGCGCGTTAACCGAAAAGGTGAATAAACTGACCACAGACCATGATCTGTAATATTTCCGCGGCCCGCGGAGGTGGGGCAGCGTTTTGTGGTCAACTAACTGGTTAGTCGACTGTCTAATGAAAAGTGAAATCGGCTGTTCTACGAATTCCTCGGAAAGAGGTTCTCGATTGAGTCACCTAACCAAACCGCCCCCTCTTCCCCTTCTTCCCTAGATGAGAAACCCGTTGGCTGTTCTCACACTGCTGCTAGTGCTGGACTTCTCCTCAAGCCAGAGAACCGCTTTGGATGTGCAGCTCAAGGACGTTTATAGGCCGCTCCGCCTGCTCGGCTTGGCCTTCACGGGCCGCTCCGGCGACGATGCCAGGAACGTGGAACGAGTGCGCAGTGCAGGCGTAGGTCTCCCTCAATTCCTAACCCACCTTCCACTCCTTTTAATCCTGATTGATTTCCATAGAAAACCCAAAAGTCGAATCCTCGCACCCGCGCCCTCGTCGAGTTCTGCGATGCCGAGCAGGGCCCTGGGCGGCGCAGCGACGAGCGGCCCAAGTCCGTCCATCGGCTGAGGCCCGGCGACATTGATGTGATTGGGGCCATGGGGGATTCTTTGACTGCCGGCAATGGCATCTTTGCCTCCAACCTGCTCCATGTCACGGTGGAGAACCGCGGCGTTGTCTGGTCCATTGGCGGGCAGTACGACTGGCGGAAATACTTAACCCTCCCCAACATCTTGAAGGAGTTCAATCCCAATCTCTACGGCTACTCCCTGAAGGACGGCCTGTCCACCGACCGCTCCTCCCGCTTCAACGTGGCCGAGCTGGCCGCCATGTCCCGGGACATGCCCTACATGGCCACCGTCCTGGTCAAGCGCATGCAGCGCGATCCCCAAGTCAACATGACCAACGACTGGAAGCTCATCACGCTCTTCATAGGCAACAACGACTTCTGCACGGACATTTGCTACTACCCCGATCCCCAGCTCACCGTGGACTGGCATGAGCGGGACATGCTCAAGACCTATCGGTTTTTGAGGGACAATGTCCCTCGGCTGATGCTCAATGTGGTGCCAGCGCCGAACCTGAGGTTCCTCACCAATCTCACTGGCCTGCCGCCGCAATGCTACACCACGCTGAGGTTCGAGTGCCCCTGCCTGGTGGCCAAGGGCAAAGGTCATCTGGACTACTACGAGAAGATCATGAAGCGCTGGATAGCCAAGGACTACGAGTTGACCCAACGAGAGGAATTCAACACGGAGGTGGGCAGGGAGCTCAAGAGAACCTGAGATCACTTTTAAAGCTGTTTTAATTTCAGACCTTCACCATCAACGTGCAGCCTTTTTCACAGTTTGATGATTTCCCGCGGACTCGCTCGGGGCAGACGGACACGCGGTTCTTCTCGGAGGACTGCTTCCACCTCAGCCAGCGGGGCCATGCGGCCGCCGCCAATGCCGTGTGGAATAATATGCTGGAAATGCCGGGGGAGAAGAGCGGTTTCAACACTCAACTCTTCGAGAAGTTCAACTGCCCCAGGACGGACAGGCCCTTCCTCATTACCCGCGAGAACAGTCGACCCGATTTTGTGATCTAATCGAGGAGAAGCTAACCCGCTTCCCAAATGCTGAACGCTGTGATAAGTCGCCTAGCCGGTTTGCAAGTTATGATATTTGTAGAATTAATTAGCGCTAAGAGAATACCTAGCAACTTTAAATTACACGCCCCGTGTAAATTGTCTGGGCAAATAAAAAAACAAACTTAAAACGCAAATTCCAAAAAAACGATCAACTCCCGTTTATTGTTCCTGTTATCGACTAACGGCATATCGAGGGCGTGGGTCCCCCAATTACTGTTTAATATCCCCGAAATTATGGCAATTCGACTTTACGTGCCCCCTTTGTTAATTTTCGACTTGCAAACAACCAAACAAAAAGCGAAATAAGTCGCTGAGGCAGCAGCGTCGACTGCATAAATAAAACTGGCCGATCCGCCCATCTTATGGGCTGTAATCTGGTCAGTGCTGAGGTCGCTGGCAACGGCATTGAACTTGAATTCTTGGCAGGGGGGAGCGGAGCAGCTGACCAGTTTCTGTGGCTAAAAATTACAGGCCAAGATCGATGCAAATATTCAGGTTCTATGCTGCAAGGCGGCCAGCCGGTTTATGGGCAGCAGCAGAGTTTGGCGAACTTGACCTCATCCCAGTTTGAAAGTAGTTTTTAAGATCTAACAAAATTCCACCCGTGGGGAATCACAAAAAATCACTGGCCCGGCCAACAATTTTATTGCGCGGCTAAAAGTTCAAATTGCCAAGTTTCCCTCTCTCATGTTTGAATTTGGCACCAAGCAGCTGCCCATCGATTGACGTAAGTCGGTTCAGTGCCAGCTCAGCGAACAAGTTCCGCAATCAGCTGTTGCGAAAATTACACAAACAGCCCGAAACCACGAACGGGCCGAAAGTGTTAGTTTTTGTTAAATTAAATCTATTATTTGTTAAGTTTGTAATGCTGCGCCTGAGTCTACGCGCAGGGAAGCTACTGAGAACTGCCCTCACCCAATGCCCACAACAGCGCAAGGTGCCCATACGAACGAATTTCAGTGCCGGCGGCGGCAAACGCGACTCGGCCGCGGAGGCGGCACGCAAACTGCGTTCCAGGTCAACTTTGTACTACGTAGCAGCCGGCGGAGTTTTAATTGTGGGCCTGAGCTATGCTGCAGTGCCTCTGTACAGTATATTTTGCCAAGTGAGTGCAACTGTCAGTCAACAAAACAACACGCTAATTTTGGTTTTATTCACAGTCCTATAGCTATGGAGGGACCACTTCACAGGGCCACGATGCCGAGAAGGTGGAGAATATGGTGAAAGTGGATGACAGGGTGCTTAAAATCCGCTTTAATGCGGACATTGGCTCTTCCATGCGCTGGAATTTCAAGCCGCAGCAATATGAGATCAAAGTGGCGCCTGGCGAGACGGCGCTGGCGTTTTACACGGCCAAAAACCCCACAGACAAGCCCGTGATCGGCATAAGCACCTACAATGTGATACCGTTTGAGGCCGGGGCGTATTTCAACAAAATCCAGTGCTTCTGCTTCGAGGAACAGCAATTGAATCCCCACGAGGAGGTGGACATGCCGGTTTTCTTTTACATCGACCCGGAAATCACCCAGGATCCCGCCCTCGAGCACTGCGACACCATTACACTCTCCTACACGTTCTTCGAGGCCAAGGACGGCCTGCAGTTGAACTTCCCCAGCTATGCTAAGCCGCATGTGGCATGAAATTAACTAAATTTCAATAAAACCGGCTATGTTATTGTTTTGCAATCGTCTGTTAATCAAAAACTCTCACTAATTGGCAAAATAAAACGCGGAGCTGCCGTTCAAATGAAAAGTATCGATAGTTTAATATGCGCCCTACAGAATCGATACTTTCGTTTCGAATGTTATCGCCGGCCATATGATGCTGCTAAGCGAATCATATGGCGGAGTAGAGAAGCAGAAACCAAAAGTATTTTTAGATTAGAGAGACGGATTCTCCAGCATCAAACAAAAGCTGTGGCTTCTTCCGCTCGAGATAGTCAGCCAGAGCATTGTGCGTGTGTACGCGACATGTAAATAAGTCGTCCGGTTGAGTTAGCGGCGTTCGCATGACGTGGAAGGAAATGCGCTTGGTTTTGCTTTTGATTTTCGCTTTGGGAGTTGTGGCCTTTGGCCAGACAACCACCCAAGAACTGCTCTCGAAGCTACCGCCAGATCTGGACTATCTCCCGCCCAAGGTGCTGATTGCTTTGCTGGTGCGCAACAAGGCCCACGTTTTGCCGCTGGCTCTGAGCTACTTGGAGGCTCTGGATTACCCCAAGGAACGCATTGCCATTTGGTAGGGAGAAGCAGCGCTTGAAAGGCTTCAATTAATCCTTATTCTTCTACCACAGGCTGAGGTGTGACCACAGCAGCGATGCGAGTGCTGAGGTGCTGGAAATGTGGCTGGAAAAGTCGGCCGGCGGCTATCACAGCGTGAACTCTGAGCTTGATAAGAATTCCAGCCAGCATGGAAACGAAAGCTCGCCGTACGACTGGCCCGAGTCGCGTTTCGAGCACCTCATCGACCTGAAGGAGCAGGCGCTGGCCTACGGCAAAGCCATCTGGGCGGACTTTGTGTTCGTAAGTTGGCTTGAAATCGACTCCCCATCCGCCCACTAACCGCAGTCGTCCCCCCAACAGTTTCTCGATGCGGATGTCCTGCTGACCCATCCACAGTCGCTGGAGGCCCTGACCCGCCTGCAAATGCCTGTGGTGGCGCCCATGCTGTTCTCCGAGGGCCTCTACTCGAACTTCTGGTGCGGCATGACCTCGGATTATTACTACAAGCGGACGGACGAGTACAAGGAGATCTATCATTCCCGGAAGCAAGCCGTCTTCCAAGTGCCCATGGTGCACACGGCAGTGCTGATAAACCTGAACTACCAGGGTGCCAACTACTTGACCTTTGACCGCAAGCGGTTGGTGGACATGCAGAAGCATCAGCTGGACTGGGACGAGTCTAAGGCCAGGGAACTAAGGCTCTACGACGGCCCCATGGACGACATCATTGTGTTTGCCGTTTCGGCCAACTCCTCAGACATTCC
>JBAMCP010000844.1:0-34424 GCA_037075105.1 Lissocephala sabroskyi
CATACACACACACCCACACACACGCTTGCAAGTACGTGTGAGCCGAGCGACTTTCAGCTGTGGGACGCCCGGTGGCTGTCCCGTGACAGATGCTCGCGTACACAGATTTCTGTATTTCCACACACACACACACAGCAGTTCTCTCTTCGTCTCCCTCTCTCTCTGGGCTCTGTTTGCTCCTTGGCGTCGTCTCTCCTTCGGCTTAAGTCATCCAGCGCGTATACGCCGCGTTGTCATCGTTGTCGTCGACATCATCGCACATATTGAGTGTCGTCTCTGCCTGTGTGTGTGTGTGTGTGCGTGTGTTTGTATGAAACAATTTAAAAATAAATACAAGAAACTAGGGCAGAAAGCGGCAACGTTGACGGCATTTGAAGGAGGCAGGGCCACGGCTGCCTGCTGAGTTGGCAGGAGGCGGCTCAGAGCTGCGGGGCGGGACGGTTTGTTTGATGCGTGAAAAACAAGCGTCTTATATTTTGCGGTTAACGAGGGGTACCACTAAAGTTTCCCTCAAAAGTTTAAAAAAGATTTCAGTGGGGAGCTCGAAGTTTTCTTACTTTATATTTTTCCTTTAGTTGAAGAAATTAAAAAAAAAAAAAACTCTGAGAAGATTGAAGAATAAATTGATGAACTTTATTTAGGGTTTTTTTTTTTAATATTTTTTTTAGTAGCTAGTAATTGTTTTTTAATTATTTATATAGCTGGGTTCCTTAAAGATTTTTTGGTAAACATTATTTAAATAATATTAAAGAGTTCCAAAGGTTTCTGATTTTTAGATTCTAAGTCAGAAGTTTTTGAAGTCATTTTCATATTTCAAGATCCTTATAATTTAAATATTACAAAGACATAATTATTATAATGTTTTCTAAATATTTTTTAATGGTTTTGAATTTATTTTCTCGTTTATTTAATTCTTTGTAAATAACTTCAAATATAGAACTCAGTAAATCAGAGAAAAGCTTAAATAAGTTAGTCCTCTAAATTTCTATTCTGAAATTCTCCTTAGCCCCGAAATCTCTTCCGTCTTTTCTAATATTCATAATGCTAGGAATCGCTGGGAAATACAAGATCTAAATTTAATTTATTTCTCCATTTCTTTCCTACAAATTAAGAACTCTGATTCACGGAAAAGCTTCAATTAGTTCATCTCCAAATTCCCCTTCCTAAATTCTCCTCAGCCCCAGACTCTCTTCCGTCTCTTCTAATATTCATAATGCTTAAAATCCCTGGGAAATACAAGACCTAAATTTGATTTATTTCTCGATTTTTTGATTTTGTGTTTTGGGCAAATTCACTTGACTCCTTCTAAATTCGCTTAACTGCCAAATTCTCATTTGGGCAAGCAAATTTCCAATCATCATTTGCTCGTTTCAAACTCTGGCAATTTACCTCGTAGCCTCACACACACACACACACACACACATACACATATTGTCTTACCAACACATTGGGAACTTTTGCTTTCTCCGCTCGAGAGAATCAACCCGCCACGCCCACCACTTGGCTTGTCTACTAATTAAAATGCATGCAATAACCTGAAGCCTTTGTTGTCGTTTCTCGGTTCTCATTGCCGCCGTTGTTGTTGCTGCGTAGAAGGTCGTTGCACACACGCCGGCAGAACGTTGACAATTTGCTGAAAGTGCCTCAGCCTAGGTCAGCCTGCCCAGCAACGGGTGTCCTGTGTGTGGGTGGATGGATCCACTGTCCGGCTGGCTGGCTCATTTGCCGCATGGCCAAATTTGCCGATGCCTTGTGATGTTTACGCGTTGCTCTGTTCGACGTCTGATGGGCTGATGAGCTGCATTTTTAATAGTCTATCAACGCGGCTATTTATAAATTCACACAAAGGACCACACAATGTCCTTGCTCGAGGCTCACAACACAGCACAACCGTCGAGCATTCCACCGGCCTGCTCACCTGTGTGCGTGTGTGGGGCTTGGGAATTTTTAATGACATTGGTGCATGCCTACGATGCCGAATTAGCCGACGCCCCAAATGCAATTCCCAACCAACTGGCATCTGTTGAATGGCCAATTCAATGGGACGGACGGACGGACGGTGTGGCAGATTCCCTGGAAAATCGGCTTTCGGCATTTTCTATTTATGGATATTTCTCGTTGCCAAACACCGGACAGTTTATATTTTTGCTGGGCCGGCGAGGAGGGAAAATTATGAGTTTTTGACAATGAAAATTTATTTACGGCGCTCGCTGGAATTGCAATTAAATTTGAATTACCCGTATTTATGCAAATGTTGCTGAACTCGAAGCTCTTAATAACCCCAAACGAGATTGTTATTCACCAACCTGCCGCGGGGCACAGAAGAGCAAGGAATCATCCCGGCCAATTGAAATGGCACTGCGATTTTATATAAAACTCGTTAGCTGTAATGCGAATTTTGAACGATTTCGACTCTCTTCCAGCGAGAAAGCAAGGAAAAAACAGGCAGAGGGGAAGTCAGGGCTTTTTATTGGGGCAGGTTGGGTGGAAATTCCTAAAGCAAAATTTGTTGGCTGGGAGGAGGAAAGAGGGGAGGCGTGGGATTTGCCTTGAGATGTAATTAAATTACTGGCTTTCAATTTCTTTTGAAAATACAATTAATTTTCCTCAAATGGCGGCTCGCTTCGGCCTTCAATTTAAGCCGAAAAGGACTACTCTTTTTCTTTATTGAATTTCTTAATTAATTAATTTATCTATTTATTTTAATTGAATTTCTTATTTATTATCAAAGATATTAGGGAAATAGAGTGGGAACATTATTAATTTTGTAAATTTGTAGATTGAGATAAACTTTTATTAATTGTTTATTTTTAAAACCGATCCTTAAAGTCAGACATAATTTTCGGGCTTCCGCCAAGACAAGTTTTTCAGGACTTTTAATATATTTCAAGCTAATAAAGAAAACTTTAAGCATGGAAAACCATTGCCCTAAATACTTTTCTAGAAAAGATTCCTTAAGCCAAATACCACTCTATCCAAAGAGAAAGGGTTTCCAAGTTTTTGTTAATTAAAAGCGACTTGAAAAATTACTTTTCCTTTCGTTTGGATTCCTCCAACAAAAAGAGTATTTCAAGTTTTAAATTCCGAGTTGTTTGCTCCCCGAAAATGCCTCCAAGATTTTGCCAGTTGAATTCTGTTTGGCAATTATTTTAATTGTTTCGTTTAATGACAAATTTCAAGCTATGCCTCGCCAACCTTGAAATACAACAAATGCCGTAATAGGCCAACAACAACAACAACGGCAACAGCTTCTCTGGCGAATTCGAGAGCAGTCAGCGTTTTTGTATGCAAAACAATCAAATCGCCGATGCAAACGAAGAAAGCCGAAGTTGCCGAAGAAGACGAAGCGATTCGCGCAAAAAAAAAAACCGGTAAAGTTGAACTTGACATGGTAAACTAACCCCCATCCCCCCACCCCCTTCCCCACACACACACACATACAGCAGCGCATTCCATTGACCTTTGCATTGGTTGTGAAAGTTCGTGCGGTTCAGCGAGATTTCGGCACGCACAGCCGCCGCCAAAAAAATAAAAGTTCTAGTAAAATCCGCAAGAGACGCGTCGGCTGATCCCCCCAACCCCTTTGATTTTTATTCATATGTCATAACCGATTGCTTCCGTCATGAGCCGGAGAGCTTTTGTGAGCGATCGCCGGTCGAAAGCTTCGGCTGCGCCAAGCGAAAGCTTCGATCGGCGGACGCCGCGCCAGCCGCCGCCTTCTCCCCTTTCAGTCAGTTTAGTTTAGTCAATTAAAGCGGAGACAACGCGCCCCACGCGCCAGTCGACCGGTAAAATAAAAATTAATTAAAAAAATTAAACAAAATAAAATACAAACATTTTTAAATGCGGCGGTCGTTTGGGAAAACTCATTGAATGATTGAAAAGCGAGTGCGACTTTCGTTTTGAGCGCTCGTGGAAAGCAGAAATTTCATTCAACTTTTGTTGTTGTTGCTGTGCTGCCATTGTTGTTGTTGCTGTTGTTATCGCAGTGAGAAATGTTGTAAGGTGTTCGTGGCCCGCACATGCGACCTTGGCCAATCGTTTGTAATTTGTGATTTTTTTTAGCCACAAAAAAAAAAAAAAACTCGCGACTTTATTTCGTTGTTGTTGTTGTTGTTGCTGTTTTTGGGTGAATCAAATGGAAATGAAATGGAAATCAGTTGGGCCTTCCGATAAAACAGTTGTGGGTATTGAAACTCCGGAATTTTTGTCGGTTTTCCATTTCTCACTTCGGATTCCGTGAGTGATTTGGAATTCAGTCAAAAGATCGGAATTTTTATTGCCCCCTCGAAAGAAACAACAAACGAAAGAAAATTAACAATCCCAAAAAAACGAAAGACCGCTTTTTGTTTATTTCCTCCAGCCATTTGATCAGCTGGTGTGACATTTCCCCCCCAACGAAGAAGAGGAAAACAAATCGCTCTGTCGGCTGAAAACAACGAAATTTGAGGCGCGTCGCGAGGCAGAAGTTGAAGTATAGAGAATTGAATTCTTTTAAGTTGGGATTCCCATAAATTTGTTCTATTAAATTCCTTAACTCCGGGGATTAGAATTAAAGTGATTGATTGAAAAATCCAAACTTCCCCTACACTTTCAATCCCTTCAGATTGAAGGTAAAGGAGAAATTCGTAGCTTTTTCAGAGGCTCTCAGTTTCCTCCAAGTAAAAAGCCCTTAGCCCATGCAAATGCGAAAGTTGAACGACCCAAATGCCGGCAAAGTCCGGACCTTCAACTAAATCGAAGCGCCGCCCTATGAACGTTCAACCATTGAAAGTCCCAGGTAGTCAATCAGCTGGGAGATTTAAATCTTTACTTTCCTTGGAGGAAATGATTATTCACTCGACTCTCTTGGCTTTTATCGCTCTCTCCCGTCAAGTTGAACAGAACAATTGAAAGTGATTGAAACCCCTTGAATTTTGATTGAACGTCTGCTTAGAGAGACGAAGAGAGAGAGCGCATGAGATTTTCTAATCGTTCCCCAAATACAGGCACTCAATTTTAATCGCCCTCCCACGGCTAAGTGAACTTTGCACCGCTGAGTGGTCGAGGTAACAACAACAACAACAACAAGGCGATTTGAAATTGCATTGAAAAACGAAATTGAAAGCCTTGCTGACTTCGGTTTTGTTTTGTAAATCGGCCAAGAGCCGCTCCGTAAATTATTACGCATAATCAATTAAAACGCAATTGTTGACCGATTCACTAAGTCAGCCCCCACCAGAGACTTATAGGCGGCCGCCTGTCAACAACAACAGCAACAGCAACAATATTGCGGATGAGCAACAATTTCACTGATTAAAAATCCACATATGTGCGATTTTATAGACCACCCAATGACCACCATCAGCGGCGCGGTAGCGGCAGCAGCAACCACACAAAAGGCAATTTAGTAGCCATTAAGTTCCCATTGAGCAAGTACAACTGCAGCAGCAACGGCAACAGCAACAGTTGCAAAAAAAAAAACTTATCAGCCTGTGAAAAATATAAAAAAAATATAACGAGCAGCGGCAGCAACAAAAGTGAAAATATTAAACCTCAAAAAATCAAAGACAACACAAATTATTGCCATTATTATAAAATCTAAACCCGAAGACTTCGCACATCACAGTCGCCCGGTGAGCGGCAACCGGACAGGCGGAACCACCAGCAACCACCCAACCACCCGACCAGCCCCACCAGCCTAGAGTCTGTGAACTGGGTCACTGCAGGCGAGTTGGCTTCGAGTTGTTGGTCAATTTTTGCCAATTGCAAAAAAAATATTAAAAATTAAAAAAAAAAACGCGTCGTCTACGTCGACGGCGGCTGCGTCGTAAGAAATCCTCAGTAGAAAAATCACATAAACAGTTATTACAAAATTTGTGCACAAAAAAAAAAAAAAAAGAAAATGTTGAACAAACTGCAACAGCAATTGCCCAGCCCCGCCAGCAACAGCAGCACCAGCAGCAACCTGAAGGCAGCAACAATTTTGCCAGTGCGTTTGTTGTTGCTGCTGTTGTTGTTGCTGTTGAGCGGCCAAATCGAACCGGTGGCTGGCCACAAAGTGACGGTAAGTTGGCCAACGACAAGAAATATTTTAGTTTCAATTTCGAAAACAAACTCGGACTTTAGGTATTCAATTTTGACATTAGGAACGCGGGGGGGGGGGGAGGGTCACTTGTCATAAACCTGAAGGGTTAATTGGTTCGAGCAAAGTTCTCAGTTCTCAGAGATCTTCCCGGTGATTTCGACTAATTAGGTAATTGGGATCAAAATTGAAAGCCCTCTGCTTGTCGCAGCTTATTTGGGGCCCACCTCCCAATATCGTCAATCAATTATGCCGATAAGATATTACCAGTGAGGTGGGCGGGTCCAAGGTCCAGCTTTCTATAAGGAAACAAAGAAATCCAACAAACATCGCCCACCGAACACTCATCGTCGACTTTTACGATGGGAAGTTGGGCCATAAATTTGGGCTTCTTGTATCGGCCACGTTAGGGATCAGATGATTTCTTATATGTTGGGTTATACGTGGCAATAGATGGGATTTATTTTAGGAGGTTTCGTGGGATCTTGCTAACGAAAAGATAGAGAGAGTTTAAAGATCATTAAGGAACCTATTTCGTTCTTAAACTTAAAAGAAAATATGCAATTAAAACAGAGCTTGATTTCGAATGATCTAAACTTCTTAGATGAGTTTTATTTTAGGATCTTCTTAACGAAAAGAGAGAGAGATTTTAGATCTTTAATGAACCTTTTCCGTTCCTACACTTAAAGGAAATAGCTTGATTTCAATGTGATCTTAACTTCTTTCAAAAAGTCTTCATCAAACTAATTTGATCTTTAAGTGGACTCTTTTCTAAAGTATTACGAAATTATAAATGCTGTATAAGGATCTGAATGATCCCAAGCGCTTGGATTCCCCCGAACCAATTGAAACTCATTATAGATAATTAAGGAACCTTTTTCGTTCCTACACTTAAAAGAAAATAGCTTGCTTTTAAAGTAATCTTAAGGGATCTTCAAGTTAATTTGATCTTTAAGTGGACTCTTTATCAAAGTATTGCGAAACTATAAATGCTCTATAAGGATCTGAGTGATCCCAAGTGCTGGGATTCCCCTCCACCAATTGAATCTGATTATCGATCATTAAGGAACCTTTTTCGTTCCTACACTTAAAAGGAAATCGTTTGATTTTAAAGTGATCTTAAGTTCTTATGAGAAAAAGTACTTTATTTCAAACTAATCCGATCTTTAAGCGAACTCTTTATCAAAGTATTATGTAATTTTAAATGAGACCACTAAATGCTTTATAAGGATCTGAATGATGCCACGCGCTTGGAATCCCCCCCACCAATTGAAATTGCTTCCGTCAAACGTTGCCCATAAATTCGCCAGTACGTGGGCAATTCTATAGGTCTATAAACAGTCGAGGAAAGCACGCTGTTTATATCAGGGAATATGTATGGCCAATGTCCAAGAGCCGCCGAGAGAGACAGAGAAAAAAGAGAGGCGCGATCCCCCCACCAGTTGAGTTGCGCTGGCTGCGCGGGCAGCCGGAGGAGGCCTCCGATAAGGGACCACAGCCAGGGCGATTTATCAGCTACTACAACTTTTACTACCCACCAACACGAAAAAAGAAAGGGGGTACGAAAAAGAGTATCTCGCGGGGAGGGGACGCTAATGAATGGCCCACGAGTGTCGGTGACGCGAGTGCGAACTTTGGCTTTGTTTTTTGCGCTAATCGATAATCTGAACACTTTCGCTCGGGCAGGCCAGCCTTATCACGAACCACAACTACCCGGTGGAGGAGCACACGGTCCACACACCTGACGACTACATCCTGACCATCTACCGGATACCCAGCTCCCCCAAGCGGCTCAGCCTCAACGAGACCGGCCGGCCGGTGGTCTTCCTGCAGCACGGGATCCTCAGCGCCTCGGATGACTGGATCATCAATGGGCCGGAGGCCTCGCTGGCTTACATGTTCGCCGATGCCGGCTACGATGTGTGGCTGGGCAATGCCCGGGGCAATACGTACTCCCGGCAGCACAAGCACATCCATCCGGACACCTCGGACTTCTGGAAGTTCAGCTGGCACGAGATTGGGGTCTACGATTTGGCGGCCATGCTGGACTATGCGCTGGGGGAGAGCAACTCGAGTTCGCTGCATTTTGTGGCCCATTCGCAGGGCACCACGACTTTCTTTGTGCTGATGTCCTCGCTGCCTTGGTACAATGAGAAGGTGCGGTCAGTGCATCTGCTGGCGCCGATTGCCTTCATGAGGAATCACTCGTTTATGCTGTCGAAGCTGGGCAGCATTTTCCTGGGTTCGCCGTCGTTCCTGAGCTGGATTCTGGGGAGCATGGAACTCCTCCCGCTGACCAGCGTCCAGAAGCTGTTCTGCGAGCACGTCTGCTCGGTGGGCTCGATGTTCAAGTTCCTGTGCTCGGGCCTGCTGGACTTCATAGGCGGCTGGGGCACCAGGCACCTCAATCACGTGAGTAAATCATCTTCATCACTTATGGAGCCCTAAATGATTGTTTCTTCCCTGCGGCAGACCTTGTTGACCGACGTGTGTGCCACGCATCCGGCGGGAGCCTCGACCACCCAGATTATCCACTACCTGCAGCTTTATACGTCGGGCGACTTCCGGCAATATGATCACGGCAAGGAGCTGAACCAGATCATCTACCAGCAGGCGGCCCCGCCGGCCTATGAGATTTCCAACATCAACAGCTGCGTGAAATTGTATTATAGCGACAATGATTATATGTCGGCTGTGGAGGATGTGGAGTATTTGGCCACTCTGCTGCCCTGCGCGGAGTTGTATCGGATTCCGTACCAGGACTGGAATCATTACGATTTCCTGTGGTCCGTGAATGTCAGGGAGGTGATAAACAATAGAATTATAGAGGAAATGGTTCGATACGATTTGGAGCACACGGCGGGAATGAGTTTATAACAGTGGTTCAGGCCAAATCGAGATTCCTCGAGGAAGAATATTGTAAAAAGGACGACAACTAGCCAAATGATGGACTGTAATTGTAATAGTAACCTGTAAATAGCTCGTGATATTATTTGTATGAATAACTGGTAATATTTAGTGTGTAAGGCTTACAAAAGGTTTGTGAATTCGAAATCGAACAAAAATAAAAAATTACGATAATTGAAGTTTAGGGCAACGCGAAACGAGAAGAAACCCATCGATTCTCATCCAAGAAACAAATTAAAATGCACGCGAAACCTCTAAATCGCTAAGTTTATGATAACATTTATTTTTAACAATAATCTTTTTCCAAGAACTGTTGGTAATTTCAAAAAGCGCGCCCACTCACATGCAACCGTGCGCCAGCAGCCGTGAAGCAATTGGCCCGCGAGCTGCGATTTATCGATATCGATGCAGTTTTTATTATTTATCAGCTGCTCAGCTGTCCCGCTCGTGACAACTCTGGTGGTAGAGTTGATCAAATACACCTGTTTTTAGTATTTAGTATTTAGAGTCCGCGACAGACTTGCCCACTTGCTTGAATAATGACAACCCTGGCTATTTTCGCCGTCAATTTTTTCTGCAGTGTATTTTCGCCGTTCCCCATTTAATTTATGTTGAATTTTTCTCAGTGCGTTTGCCGACAACCAAAAACAAATAACAAACTGCCCTGTAAACATTAAATCACCAAATCGCAAGCATGGGTAAGCGTAACGCCCAACCCTCCACACTCTACTCACCAATTTCCTACCCCAGGTGACGCCAACACCGCACCCAGCGGCTCCAGCGGCACCAGCATGATGGTCCAGCTCACCACAGACGGCGTGCCCAAGCTACTGTGTCCTGTGTGCAATAAGGCTCTGTTGTCCCTCACCAGCTACGTTTTGCATGTGAAGAAGCACGAGCCGCCGGGCGGATTCGCCTGCCGGCAGTGCGAGGCCCGCTTCTGCCAGGCGTCGGAACTCCAGGACCACATCTCCTCCAGCCATGGCCAATTGGAGGCTGGCGGCCACAAGTTCAGCTGCGAGAAGTGCGGCGTGGAGTACAAAACCTCGGTGGCTTTTAAGCGCCACCAGGACACGGACTGTGGGCTCCGCCGGCCCTTCAAGTGCGACGCCTGCGATCTCAGCTTTGCCATCAAGTACAGCCTGGCCCAGCACAAGCAGCAGGTGCACGAGGGCGAGCGGCAGTTCTGCTGCAGCTTCTGCGGCAAGAGCTTCGCCCAGAAGCAGAAGCTCATGGAGCACGAGCGCGTCCACACCGGCGAGAAGCCCTTCAAGTGCGAGGTCAGCTCAACTCATTTATTTACTTTTCAATGGATTAATTGAGTGGCTTTTTTAGGTCTGCGAGAAGTGCTTCAGCCACCGCGAGAGCCTCGTCACACATTCCTCGGTGCACACGGGCGTGCGGCTGGTGGAATGCCAGTGCTGCTCCAGTCGCTTCTCCTGCCACTCGAACCTCATCAAGCATCGGCGGCGAAGGCCCGAATCCTGCGGCCTGCCGGCCTACGATCCGCCCAAGTCGCGGGTACGAAGGAATGGGGCGAGGAGTAAGTGGAGGTCCAAAGTCAATTGAAGATCTCGTTTAACTTTCTTTGTGCTTTCAGTGGCCGAGAGTCCCTTAAAAAAGTCCTGGAAGAAGCGAGCGAGCGGCGTGGCCTCGGCCAGCAGTGATGAGTTCGTCTCGAATCCCAGCTGCTCGGACAGCGACGACGATGTGCCGCTGGCCAGCCGCCTAAGCCGGCCACTCAAGCAGGAATCCCCCGCCCGCAATTTCTCGGACTCGGAAGAGGATTACCCAGACTTCGAGCCGGGGGAGGATGGGGAAGAAGAAGACTTCAAACTGCCAGCGCCCACGCTGGTGAAAGAGGAGCCCGAGTGCAAGATAAAAGACGAGGCCAGCGATGTTTTGTTTCTGGAAAAGGACAAACTGCTGGACGTGCTGCTGACCACCGACGAGGAGGCCGTGGTGGCCACTGGCAGCCCCAAGCCCTTCGAGAGTCTGAAAGTCGAGCAAGCCAGTGGAATTCTAGACGAGATTCCAGGCGTTTCGCTGGGCGAGCGGGAAGAGCAGCAGCCCGAAGAAGACATGCTGGCCATCGAGGAGGACCACCACAAAGCCCAGGCCAAGCGGAAATACCAAAAGCGCTCAAAGGCCGACGGCAGCTCCAAGCGCGGGGCCAGGCTGACCAAAAAAGAGCTCAACGAGCGTCTGAAGATGTTGAACAAAATGGACAAGACCTGGAAATGCCCGCACTGCGTGAAGATCTACCACATCCGCAAGCCCTACGAGAAGCACCTGCGCGAGGACCACAACGAGCCCGAGGCCAAGATCAAGGAGATCTTCGCTGATCTGGACTTCCAGCCGCGCCTCGAGGACGGCGTCTTCAAGTGCCACATCTGCAGCAAAATCTACTTGGTGAAGAAGCGCCTGGAGACCCACATGAAGGTCCATGGCAGCGACGGCAGCCTGACCCACAAATGTCCTTGCTACTGCAATTTGTTCTTTGCCACGAAAGAGGACGCCACCGGGCATGCCCGGCAGGAGCACAAGGAGCTGCTGTACTGCGAGAAGTGCGACAAGTTCATGACCGGCCACGACAGCCTGAAGAACCACGAGAAGAACTTCCATGCCAAGAAGGAGCTGCGCAATCCCCAGCGCAACCTCATCTGCGACAAGTGCGGCAAGAAGTTCAGCGGCCGCACTTCGCTGTCCGATCACGTGAGGTCGGATTGTGGGCGCCTGCCGCTCTACCAGTGCTCTGTGTGCCAGAAGCGGCTGTCCACCGCGGGCATTCTGAAGACCCACCTGCTGCTCCACAAGGAGGAGACGCCCTACCAGTGCGACAAGTGCGGCAAGACCTTCAAGATCAAGGCCCAGTACAAGTCGCACTTGAAGACCCGCCACACCGACTTCAAGCCCTACAAGTGCCACGTAAGTGGGCGGATGTCTTTCCTGAGAATCCTTCATTTGATTCGTTTGTTTTTTCAGCTTTGCCCCAAGGAGTATCCGTACCGGGAGAGCCTGCTGACCCACATGACCGTGCACACGGGCATCAAGCGTTTTCTGTGCAACAACTGCGGCAAGCGGTTCACCTGCATTTCCAACCTGCAGGCCCATCGGAAGGTGCATGCCGAGACCTGCGGGCAGCTGCCGCTGAACGCCAAGGCCACGCAGTACATGGGCGTGCAGCGGGGCAAGCTGCTGATGGGGGCCAAGCCGGAGGCCGGCATGGAGTACGCGGAGACCAAGACTCTGGTGGCCGAGGAGGTCATCGACAAGGACATGCCGATGGCCAAGGCCTTGAACTTTCCCTCGGATCCGTCGGCCCCGCTGGCCACGGTGCCCCTGAACTACGCCTCCTCGCATTTAGTGCCGCACATTGTGCTGCAGACCATCCAGGCCGAGGCAGCCCAGGCCAAGAAGTAGGCCCGCTCAGTAAAGACGCAGAGTATTTTACATTTCTAAATTGGTTATTTTTATCAGTTCAGTCTGAAGAAGGGCTTCTGGTAGCGCCCGATGGGCATGCGGCCCTTGCAGCGCATCCTGCGCACAGCCTCGCGTATGTACTTCGGCTGGAGGGCCCCCGAGTCGCCCTGGTCCTCCATCACATCAAGGGCTGTAAAGGGACTTCAATTAGACGAGGTAAACTTCCTGGTTCGGCTTACCTTCCTCCACCACCTCGCCCACGAAGACCTTGGCTATGCCGGACATGGCGATCACCACGTTCTGGGACACCGAGCAGCCGGTTATGGTCTGCATCAGGCGCTTGACGGCCGCCTTGGGAAAGGCCGATCTCCGGTACATTTCATAGCGATCGAGTTGCTCCTCCGTGAAGTTAGAGACCAGGACTCTAAAGACGACACATTATATGGAAGGAATGTGT
Source organism: Lissocephala sabroskyi (assembly GCA_037075105.1). Classification (NCBI taxonomy): domain Eukaryota; kingdom Metazoa; phylum Arthropoda; class Insecta; order Diptera; family Drosophilidae; genus Lissocephala; species Lissocephala sabroskyi. The sequence goes on from JBAMCP010000844.1 coordinate 12,852, forward strand.
GGTAAGTAGACTAATTTACTCACTGCATGCGCTCGCGTTCTTCCTCCTCGAGTTCCTTTTTGGTTTTTTGCTTTTTTGCGGGATCGGGTTTCTCTTCTTCCTTTTCGGTTTCGCTGCCGTTCACCTCGGCCGTCTCGGAAGTCTCGCTGTCCTTGCGGCTCTCCGTGGCCGTGTTGAAGAACTGCAGGTCCACGTCATTGTGGTCGTTGTCCGAATTACTTTTCTGCTGGGTGGGAAACAGAATTTCATCCATTTTCGTTTCTTATAAACAAAATGCAGGGAAAATATGGCCACATAATCGTTATCGCTACAGAGTTGCCACAAATCAAACTACGCCAGGGCTGCATTCAGTAATTCCAGGTTGGCAGCCTCTGACCACTGAAAGTTGTCAGGGCTGGCGTTTGCACATGTTGGCTTTGTGCGCGATTAATTTTCCACATTTTGCTTGAAAATCGAAAAAATAAATTTAAATCAAACTCAGCTACAAAATGTCGACCACAGAGGAGGTTATTGTGGAGGCCGTCAGCTCCGAAACCGATGTAAAGAAACAAAAGAAGCCCAAACCAAACAACAAAAAATTACGCCAAGGTGAGTGTGCAATTTTTTTTTTTTTTTTATTGCCAAACGAAGTCCACAAAAAATCTACCATTAATTAACGCTTGCAGAGGCAGCCGCTAAAAAAGCTGCCGAGGGCGGCGATGACGCCGAGCCAGCCCCCACAAACGGCGAGCCTGCGGCAGAGAAAAAAACCGCCGCCGCCGCCGCGGCCGCACCGGCAGCCAAGAAGAAGAACAAGGGCAAGAAACCTGGCGGCGGCCAAACCGAACCACCCACCATTGCCATAGCCACGCTCTTCGCCGGCAAGGCCTACCCCGAGGGCCAGATCATGGAGCACCCCACCCCCAAGGACCTGCCCGACGATCGCACTGCCAAGGACCGCTTCACCTCCGAGGAGAAGCGCACCCTCGACCGCATGCACAACGACATCTATCAGGAGCTGCGCCAGGCAGCCGAGGCCCATCGCCAGACGCGCCAGTACATGCAGCGCTTCATCAAGCCCGGCATGACCATGATCCAGATCTGCGAGGAGCTGGAGAACACGGCCCGCCGTCTCATCGGGGAGAACGGCCTCGAGGCCGGCCTGGCCTTCCCCACCGGCTGCTCGCTGAACCATTGCGCTGCCCACTACACGCCCAATGCCGGCGACACCACCGTCTTGCAGTACGACGATGTGTGCAAAATCGATTTCGGCACCCACATCAATGGCCGCATTATCGACTGCGCCTTCACCTTGGCCTTCAACAACAAGTACGACAAGCTGCTGCAGGCGGTCAAAGAGGCCACCAACACCGGCATCAAGGAGGCCGGCATCGATGTGCGTCTATGCGACATCGGAGCGGCCATCCAGGAGGTCATGGAGTCGTACGAAATCGAGCTCGACGGCAAGACCTACCCCATCAAGGCGATACGCAATCTGAACGGCCACTCCATCAGCCCGTACCGTAAGCTGGGCTCGATTAGTCACAGAATCCTTTATTAAATCGATCCTTGCAGGCATCCACTCGGGCAAGACGGTGCCCATTGTGAAGGGCGGCGAGTCCACCCGCATGGAGGAGAACGAGTTCTATGCCATTGAGACCTTTGGCTCCACTGGCCGTGGTTTGGTCCACGACGACATGGACTGCTCGCATTACATGAAGAACTTCGACTTGCCCTTCGTGCCGCTCCGCTTGCAGTCTTCCAAGCAGCTGCTGGGCACCATCAACAAGCACTTCGGCACTTTGGCCTTCTGCAAACGCTGGCTGGACCGCGCCGGCGCCACCAAATACCAAATGGCCCTCAAGGACCTCTGCGACAAGGGCATAGTCGAGGCTTATCCGCCTTTATGCGACATCAAGGGCTGCTACACGGCCCAATACGAGCATACAATCATGCTGCGTCCCACCTGCAAGGAGGTGGTCTCCCGTGGGGACGACTACTAGGCCAGCCGAGAGCCGGCCAAGCGGGCCAGTCGGTCATATAAACGGCAGTATAGCATTTTGATATTAAGACCATTTCTATTGTTGATTTTGAGTTCGCCTCCAGGATTTCAATATAAAACGCGAGTCCGCTAAATTTACTGTCCCTTAATGTTAAGTTGGCCCCTCAGGCCCTGCGGCTGCAGCTCCCGCACGTAGAATCCTTGATGTTCAGCTGGCTTCCTCAAGGACCGGTAAATGTAGACGAACCATTTCCCCGTCAAATAGTATAAGATTTCGATGTAACTGATGATGCTGAAGCCGTACATCAGCGAGAGGATCCCTCCAAAGCGATCTAGTGAGTAGAATTTCAATTCGGATCGAAGGACTGAGTCTGTCTTTATACTCAACTGAGCAGGACCACCCAGTCGCCCACCATGTCCATCTCGGTGGCCTGGGCATAGCGCTGCTTGAAGAACAGCTTGATGACGGCCAAAGGACGCTCGTTCTTCAGGCCCTTCCTGTCCAAAAACAAACCTAGAGATCACTCTTCCCGTCTTCCTCGATCCTCAACTCACAGCAGCCCGTGGGAGTAGCCGGAGGAGCTGTCGTAGGTGCGCCGCAGGGGAGCCACATTGGTGAAGATCTCGAAGTCCACGCCATTGCAGGTGGGCAGGCAGTGGGCGCACTGCTTGAAGCTGTGCACCTCCTTCCTGTCCTTGCTCTCGACAAAGGAGAAGGCCTCGTAGCCGTACCAAATCCGCTTCCACTCCTGCAGGCAGGGCAGGTCCGGCAGAGTGCAGTATCGGCCGCGCTGAGAGCTCCCGGCCATCGGCGAGGACACACAGCCGCAGTGGGCAATCATGCTGTCCATGCGGCAGATCAGCAGGCATTCGTCCAGGGAATAGAAGGATCTTCAAAAAAGGTTAGTTTCCAATTTGTTTATTTTTAATTTGCATATTCTTTCATTCCCATTCGCCATTTACCGTTCACCCAGCAACAAAGAGAGCGAGAGAGCTGCCCACTCGCCACCAGAGTTGTCGCGCTGTCGTTTTCGTGGGAAAAAAAATCAGTTAAGTTTTGCGAACATCGGCGACGCACGCGGCTTTGAATTCGAGTGATTTTAATTTTATTTTTTTTGGTTTTTTTTTTTCTTTTTTGTTTAGTGCAAGTGCGTGTGGAGTGTCCGTCGCGTGTCCGTGTGTTTGTGGCTGCTTAAATCCGCCAGCCGGCATTGCGGTGAGTGCTTTTTTTCAATTCTTTTTCGATCTTCGTATTTGCCTTGTTGTTGTTGCTGCTGTGGTCGCCCAATGTTTTAGTTTTGTTGGTGGACCGCGTGGGCGAGTAACGGGGACTCCAATGGGTAAACTGCGATTGGTTTATTTGATAGGGGAAGGAGGGGGGGGGGGGGGGGTGAAACAAAATTGGCTTGCGTTCACCTTGTCCTCCATCTGCTCTGCTTTTGTTTTTGCCTCTGCTTTTTTCAATCGCTTACCGCTTATCCGTTAGTTCTAGTCATTTTGCCCATCTGCCTGGCTTTGCTGCCTTAGCTTTCCATTTGTTGAAGACTTTCTTCGATGTTAGGAAATATTTGACCCTGAGGCTTTACTTTTGCGCACAGTCCAGCTGGAGTTAAAGAACTTCGGCTGGATCGGCATCTGCCCATCTGCTCGTCTATACAATTATCTTCTACATTCCTTTGTCCTCCCTGCTGAGGAGACTGATTCGAATCTCCCCTACTCTCCTGTTGAAGACTTTCTTCGGGGTAATAGCACATTCGGGTGTTGGATTGGAGGTAAAGAACTTTGGTTAGTTCAATATATTCCCATCTGCCCGTCTATACAATCAACTCTATTCAAAGCTCTCTTACTCTCCCTTGAGAAGGCGGCGTCCTTCTTAGGGTTAATAACACATTCGGGTGTTGGATTGGAGGTAAAGAACTTGGGCTTGATCAATGTCTGCTCATCTGTCCGCCTACACAATCATCTTCTATATTCTTTTGCGCATATGCTCTTCTGCTTGGGAGTTTGATTTAAATTTCTCCTACTCTCCCTTTTTCAAAGACCTTTTTCGGGACAATAGCACATTCAGGCGTTTTATTGGAGTTAAAGCACTTCGGCTGGATCGGAATCTGCCCATCTGCTCGTCTATACAATCAACTTCTATATTCCTTTGTCCTCCCTGCTTAGGAGACTGATTCGAATCTCTCCTACTCTCCCTCTGTTGAAGACCTTCTTTGGGTTAATAACACACTCGGGTGTTGGATTGGAAGTAAAGAACTTGGGCTTGATTAAAATCTGCCCACCTATACAATCATCTTCTATATTCTTTTGTCCACGTGCTCTTCTGCTTAGGAGACTGATTTAAATCTCTCCTACTCTCCCTTTTTCAAAGACCTTTTTCGGGGCAATAGCACATTCAGGCGTTTTATTGGAGTTAAAGAACTTCGGCTGGATCGGAATCTGCCCATCTGCTCGTCTATACAATTATCTTCTATATTCCTTTGTCCTCCCTGCCTCAGCTTTGCCTTTTTCCCTGCCCACACATCTTAGGAGATTGATTCAAATCTCTCCCACTCTTTCGATTAAAGAACTTTGGCTGGTACAATATCTGCCCAGCTGCCCGTCTATATCATCTTCTATTCCCTTGTCTCTTCAAATCTCTCGTACTCTCCTTTGAACTCTCTTCTCAATTTTTACTTACTGATTGAGAAGGCGGCGTCCTTCTTCGGGGTAATAGCACATTCTTGCCTGGGGCTTCACATTGCGGACCGTCCAGCTGGAGTCAAAGAACTTCGGCTGGATTGGGATCTCCACAATGGTATAGTGATCCACAAGGATCTCACCCAACGAGTCCGACTGGACGGTGGCGTAATCCTCCTGCGGGAATACAAAAATCTACCAAAGGGAACTTCCATTATAAAATCTTAGACGCCGGCACACTTTCCTACCTGAAAAGCAGAATTGCTGAGATAGGTGAAAGTGTAGTCCTGCTCGTCGGTGTCCTGGAGGACGAACTGCACACTGTTGAGTATTGAATTCGACTCGAAAATAATGTTGGGCAAGGCAGTCATCTCGGCATCGTCCCGCTGCCTCTGCTCCCTGCCAAAAAAACCCTGTCATGAATCCTAAAGGATCAACGACAACTCTACTCACAGATAACGGGAGTAGCTGGGCCTGCGGTAGTTGAAAACACAGCAGACGCTGGAGGAAGTCGGCCTTTTGATAAAGAGTTGGCTGGTGTTCACCGGCTCGCCGTAGATCAGCCCGCGGATCACCACCTCCCCGCACTCGGGGGCCAGTTGCCGCAGGATGTCGCGCACGGAGTACTCGCTGGAGTTGTGGTAGCTGGCCAGGAGCCCGTGGAGCTCCGCCAGCTCGGCCTCCACCAGCCGAGGGGAGTCGTGGGGGTTGAGGAAAAAGTCGCCCAGAACCAGCAGGCGGCGGGCCAAGTTATCCATGTCCAAAGGGCCCCGAGGCGAATGACCTTCGTTGGCCGCCTGCTGGTGGTGCTGATAGCTGCGAACAAGCCAATTAGTATGCCGCGCAGGCCTGGCCAAGAACCTCAGCCTATAAAAGCCGCAGAAAGCCCAATGGCCTCGTCTATACGAGTCATGGATTTGATTCGAGTTGTTATAATTGCCTGGCTGTGTTTTTGCCAAGCGGAGCGGGTGAAGTTCACAGACCATCGGGTCTACCGTTTGGAGATTGCCAGCTCTCAAGAATTGGCAGGACTGCAGGATTTGGAGGCCAAACCCGCGGACATCAACTTCCTCAATGGCCTGAGGCCCGGGCAAGTGGATGTTTTGGTGGCCCCTCATTTTGCTGAAGGCTTCAAGTTGCTGCTTGGTGAGCTAAGGATTCCCCACGAGCTGCTGGACGACAATGCCGAGGCCAGCCTGGCCCAGGACATTGAGCCCGTGGCCGATGCCAACCGACGCAGCGACGACTACTCCTGGACGGAGTACCATGCCCTCAACGACACCCACCGCTGGCTCCACAGCCTGGCCGCCAAGTTCCCCAGCCAGGCCAGCGTTTTTGTGGCCGGTCAGTCCTACGAGGGCCGAGAACTCCTGGGCCTGCGCCTGGCTAAGGGTGAAGGCAAGCGGGCCATCTTTTTGGAGGCCGGCATGCATGCCCGCGAGTGGATTAGCCCGGCCACGGCCACCTACTTTGCCCACGAGCTGCTGACCTCGGAGGATCCCAAACTCCAGCAGCTGGCGGAAATGTTCACCTGGTACATTTTGCCCCATGCCAATCCCGATGGCTACGAGTTCAGCCAGACGAAGAACCGCCTCTGGCGCAAGACCCGCAGCCCCCAGGCCAAGAACTGCATAGGCACCGACCCGAATCGCAATTGGGACTTCCACTGGCGCGAGGTGGGGGCCAGCAGCGAGCCCTGCTCGGAGTCCTTTGCCGGCCCGCAGGCCTTCTCCGAAAGGGAGACGGCCTCCCTCTCCCAGTTCCTCTCAGCCCTGCCGGAGCCGCTCTTCATGTACATCTCGCTGCATTCCTTCTCCCAGCTACTTTTATATCCCTACGGCCACACGTCGTCCCTGCCGGAGAACCACGAGAATCTGCGAAGGGTCTTCGATGCCGCCTTGGTGGCCATGAGGCGCCGCCATGGCACCAAGTACACCGGGGGGAATGTCTATGATGCCATCTACCCGGCGGCCGGCTCCAGCATGGACTGGGCCCTGGGCTCGCTGGGGGTGAAGTACGCCTTCACCTACGAGTTGAGGCCCTCGGGCAATGCCTTCTGGACGGGCTTCCGTCTGCCCGCCTCGCAGATCATACCCACCGGGGAGGAGACCACCGATTCGTTAATCGAGCTCGTCAACACGGCAGCTCGGCTCGGGGAATAGGCGAATAAACTGCGGAATCACCGAGATATTGTTTGCGTTTTGAAGTTGGCAGGAGGAAGAGCAATCGTTGTGATTTACTGGCCCACGGGACGCCCGCATTGATAGCCCCGGCCGAGCATAGATTAGTCTAATTTACAGCGGCCACGGCCACAAAGAACCCAAAGGCGGTTATCGAGCGGCTATAAAAGCGGCCAATGCACCGGTGGTGAACTTAAAAACCCGGCAACCATGTCGCTGACCAAATGCCTACTCCTGGCCGGCCTCGGCCTCCTGGCCTTGTCCGTGCTCTGCCAGGCCGAGCAGGCCCGCTACGACAACTACCGTCTGTACAAGGCCAAGGCCGAGAACGAGGCCCAGCTGGCCGTCCTCAAGGATTTGGAAGGCAGCAGCGACTCTATAATCTTCCTGGATGGAGTCCACATCGTCGGCAACGATGTCAACATGGTGGTGGCTCCCCACAAGATACCCGACCTGCTTGAAATCCTCAACCGCTCCGAGGTCAAATACACTTTGGTCTCCAAGAACTGGCAACAGACCATGGACGAGGTCGAAGAAACCGTGGCCATCAGAGGCCGTTCCGGCGACTACAACTGGCAGCAGTACCACGAACTGGACGACACCTACAGCTGGCTCCAAGGCCTGGCCAAGCAGCACCCTGGAGTGGTCACCTTGATTGAGGGCGGCAAGACTTACCAGGGCCGCTCGATCCTCGGCGTGAAGATCTCGAAGAGCCGCAGCCAGAAGCCTGGCATCTTCATCGAGGCTGGCATCCACTCCCGCGAGTGGATTGCCCCGGCAGCCGCCACCTACCTGATCAACCAGCTGCTGACCTCCACCGTTCCCTCCGTCCAGAACCTGGCCGAGAACTGCGACTGGTACATCATCCCCCATGCCAACCCCGACGGCTACGTCTACACCCACACCAAGGACCGCATGTGGCGCAAGACCCGCCGTCCCTACGGCAACTGCTTCGGCGCCGATCCCAACCGCAACTGGGCCTTCCACTGGAACGAGGTGGGCGCCAGCAACAATCCCTGCACGGACACTTATGCCGGTCCCTCGCCCTTCTCGGAGATCGAGACCCTGTCGCTGTCCCAGTACATTGCCTCGCTGAAGGGCAAGATCCAGCTGTACGTGTCCTTCCATGCCTACTCGCAGTACCTGCTGTATCCTTATGGCCACACCAAGCAGCTGCCGAGCAACATCAACGACTTCCGCAGGGTCTTCGATGCCTCCGTCGGGGCCATCAAAAAACGCTATGGAACCACTTATACGGGAGGAAATATCTATGATGCCATCTATCCGGCGGCTGGGGCTAGCGTGGATTGGGCTTATGGCACTCAGGATGTGCGCATGTCCTTCTGCTATGAGCTGAGACCGTCGTCGAAGAGCACCGTCGTCGGTTTCAAGTTGCCCGCCAACCAGATCATTCCCGCCAGCGAGGAGCTCTTGGACTCTCTCACCGCCATGGTGGCTGAGGTCCAGAAGCTCGGCTACTTTAACTGAGATCCTGATTAGGATCCCGGTTTTTGATCGAACTAAAAGATTCTAGAGCAATTGCTTGTCTGATTTATCAATGGCAAGGGATTGTGAGAATCCACTTATTTGGATGGGAATTCTTTTTCAACTTGAAAACTTCTAATTGGTGGAACAGAAAGCTTTCAACAGAAAGTGTAGAAAAGGGAAGCTTAGCGAGAGATTTAGGTTTAATGTCGACACTTTGGGGAAATTATTGGACTAACATTTCTTGATCCAGAATATAGATCTATAGTTTCGGAAGGGAAGAGAAAGCTCTTGTCAAATCCTTCCTAGCGGTCCTCTAAATGCCTGAAATCCTTTCCAATCCAATGATTTGGTATCAAATTTAACTTTCAATTTCTGGGGCAATATTGAGGTTCTTCTCTTTTCAAAAAGTATGGTCGATTTCTCAGTAGTTTTTAAAACACTTTTTCTTGGATTTTCTATTTTTTGGGAGATATAGTATCGTAATATTTTTTCAAGCTTCTTTCAATGCTGACTAGAATAGATTAAATTTCTGGAGTAGAAGGTGATTTTCGCTAAAACTCTGTCTGCCCTTTAATCTTATTTTGATGAAGGTTATAAAAAGCCGACAGTGCATAAATTTTGAACCTTAACCCATCAAAAAATAGGCTTCCTTAAGCAATTCTTAAAATGGTCTTTGTTTCAATTTCCCGAGGGAATTCCCAAGATTTCATTCAATGCTTTCCATCTTCCAATGCTGATCCCATAAAGGTCTCTTATATCCCTTTCAATGCTTCTTAATTTCGATCCTGAAAAGCGAAAGTTTTATTGAGGAAACGATCACTTTTATCAAACTTGAAGTTATTAGCTTTTCGGGGTTATCGAATAAATCGAATACGACTCTATCTTTTGGTGATAACGGCAGGGTTTTTTGCTCAAAGAACGCACATCTTATCCATTATCTAATCGCCTTGTGATGGAGCTTAAGATTCTTGGTTACCTCAATCGATTGATTGAAAGTAAACAAAAGTAAGCAAAAGAATTTGTTCTCATTATGATGGAAGTGTCCTCAAGGAACCTAAAAAAGATATACGCCAAATCTTTTGGAGAGTTTTGAATGCGAGGTGTGTGAAAGTAACCGGCAAGGAGATGAGGATCTGGCTATCAATTCGTCTGCTCTGATTGAATGAAAAAACAGAAAGACTCTCTGATTCTACAGAAATAAAACTTCCTCTCCGGTTTTGGAGCATGAAAAACGTACGCTTGAGATTTAAAGGAAATGCCGTCTCATTCTTAATTCATTCATCAGACTTTTCGGCCAAGACTTAAGGCCTTCGATTTGCGCAAAAGGAAACAAATTGAAATACCTCAAACAATCAGCGTTCCAAACAGAAAAGCAATATATAGGTTGTGAAAAGTTCAGAAGATATAAAAGAGAAACTCAAAAGTGAAATATACAGCTTTACTGAAAAAAGAGGCCGAAGTTAAGTTTGGAAAGTTTTCTTAAAAATAAAAAATAATGATGGGGAAGAACTTGTTGACATTGTAGCATGTAGAATGTGCCACACTGTTTTAAAATTTACAGGAAGTACTTCCAATCTAGTTAAACATAAATGTTATGTTAATACAACTAAGTTGCGTATTGATGCTCCTATAGAAGTCAGTCAAGCTACGAAAGAGGAGGGCATTACAATTATAACAGAATGGGTTCTTAAGAACTGCCGTCCCCTTAAAATAATTGACGATTCTGGGATTAAAAAGCTTGCATCGTTTTTAATTCGAGCCAGTTATGGAGGAAATATGGATGTTAACAAACTCTTACCACATCCAACAATTATTTCAAGAAACATAACTAATATATATTCGACACACTTTGGCCCCATAAAAGTAGAAATTAACAAGTAAGGAAGTAACAGTCGAGCTGGCCCGACTGTGATACACCCTGTACCTTCGTACATTGAATTTAAACTCTTTTTTCGCGGGTACTTTTAATATTTGGGGCTGCCACATTAACTATTGCTCAATTTGTAAGTGGCAATTCTGGAATCACGTGTCATATCGGTGGCTTATGGGCTAACAAATTTTAAATTTATTATTATTATTATCCAACGGCCATTTAAAAAAAAAAAATGTGGGACTGCCACTTTATCAAGTTGGCAGGCCTTTAGTAGTGGACAACAGCTGTTTTTTTTTTCTCCCTTATATGGCAACACTTGACATTTCATGTGTATGTATACCTTAGTGACGTCACATAAATTTTTAGTCTTCATTTTTTTTTTTTTTTTTAGTTTGATTTTCTTCACTATTATTGATCCTAGGTGGTCGTATGTAGTATTATTCGGAAGGTATTTTGGTTTTGCACAACTCTTCCAAAACTCTATTTCAAATATTGTAAAGGTTATTTGTGTTTAAAAAATTAAGCCGGGAAGGAGGCGTGGCATCGGAAAAAAGATAAACTTGATCTGCCTGCAGATAAAACGAGTCTAAATCCCAAATTTGGTTGCTCTAGCTCAAATGCATAGTCTCTGAGATCCTTTTGTTCATACGGACAGACAGACGGACACGGCTAGATCGATTTCTCTATTCATTGTAAGCATATTGGGTATAACTTTGGGGGGTCTAGAACGTCTCCTTCTCCATGTTATATACTTTCGTACAAATACATTATACCCTTGTACCTAAGGTACAGGGTATAACTTTCATTACCAAATAAGCTTATAATCTTTGAGACGATATTCAGTCCAGTCCTTATGTACGGATGGTCCGTCTGGGGAAAATGTATGCAGATACACATTAAAACACTACAAACGTGCCAAAACAAAATATTAAAATTATTATTCAATTTACCTTATTATACAAGCACTATCTATGTACATAAGATGGCTAAAGTGCAAATGGTGCAACAACATATAATATAGCTGTTTAAAACAAATCTTATTAGGTTAAGATAGTTAGTATGTAAGATAATTCAAATCAAGGTTTTTGTGTTCCCTCCTTTCCTTGAATTACTAATTCTGCAAACGAAAACATATTAATTAAATTCCAGATAATACAGTTGATAAGTATTCCTTAACTAAACTCTGTAAAATCCACAATACTTACATATATAGCTTTAAGTCAATGTAAAAATTTTTTATGGGAATAAAGCACAAATAAATAAAATAATAAAAAATAAAATTAAGCTAAAACTGCTTTGCGTTATTTACTTTTGATTCCTGCCAATCCCTGGATTTCTCAAATGCACTTCTGTCCATAAGTTTCCGTATGCATGCTACTTAACGTTCACCAATTTCATGGAATCAGTGCCGATACATTTACGCAGGGGAATGGACAACTAAATGGTGAAAACACGAAGTTTAAATTGCGGGGATTAACTGTATTTATATTTATATTGCATTTATATTTTCTTGGTCCCTTTAAAAAATTCCCTATGTGAAAAGATCCGTTGGTTTTTAACGCATGTTATGCACGCATAATGCTTATAATTAGCTAGTTAGACTAATATTACAAAATCAAATCAAATTCTTACAACAATAAATCAATAATTAATTCAAGTTACAGCGAATTCACTGTACCGGCATGCATATATGGCAAATGATTAAGGCGCGGCAATATAGTAATTTTCGCCTTACGTCTCCTGGATTAACCGGATAATACAGGAAAAATGCTGCGCGGTGCGAGGTCTTTTTTTTTTTTTAATGCGTATGAATTTGAATGAATTAAATTGTGCAGGAGATCATGAAATTCTGTCCGTTTTAGCTCCGTTATAACAAGTGACTGGTGGCATTACGCGCACGCTTCCTCTTGTCATTGTTGTGGAGGAAAGTCGTCAGGTACAGGATGCCATAATGGGCCAGCACGTGTAACAGTCTAATTAAGAATTTATTTTGGACCTAAACATGACATTGTCCAAGTTAAGTCGCCTTGGTGGTGTTGTCAATCTCAAAACAGGCTGTTGACGTTCACACAGCTTAAATTGGATGCTGCAAAGAGCCCACGTGACCACACTTCCGTTTTTTAAATAATACGTATGTACATAGTGAACGTGGTTTGTGTTGCAATTAGGGCTAAGGGAGAGCTTGGTAATTGGGGCCGTCTATTCACAATTGTCCAGCTCTCATTTCGGTCATTCTTTGCATCCCCACAACTCAGGGAATGAGGAGAAATCCAAATAAAAGTTTTCTTTGAATTTTTGCTGACCCATAGGTTTGTACTTTATCCAGGACTCTTGTCTGAGTTGATGGTGCGTATTCTACTGCAAATCACTTGATCATTAACGCCTCAAAGGCAGCTATACACGATTTAAATGTCGACTGATTGCGGCTGTGCTCCCAAAGGGTCTGCTTTAGCGCATTAGCATTGATATGTTTACCCAACGCTCGTAAGCCAAACGTCGTCTGTCCCAGGAATGTCCGCGGCGCACGAGCTTATAGGAAAAAACAAAAATCGCTGTGTCACTGACGAACCCTGTCATTGTTGAAGAAGGCACTGCCACTCCCAGGTGGTTTTGCCTGGACGGACAGCTGCAACTCGAGTCAAATTCCTCAAGCTGTTTGCATATTTCTTATGAGCCTTCCAGGGCCATGGGCTTGCCATTTAAGAAAACACGACAGTATCTACCACGTAAACAAATAAAAACCTCCAATCATATAGATGATTGTTTGCCTAAGCTCATTTTTTGGTATTCCACTTCCCTCAACCGTAATTTTAGCGAACGTATTGGCAATTTGGCATTTTTGACAACTTATGTATTGATTGGTTTTTCTTACTTTCCGGGTACCGCTTTTATATACATACGTGTAAAACCCTTAGAAGAATCATTAAATTCATATACTTATAGTTGTGTACTCCGCAAAAAGGACGTAACATTTAATTTTTTTTAGGCATGCATAAAAACACTATTTGGTTTATTTTAGTTTTTTAAGAAAAGGCTTCGATGCAATAGATAATTGATATGGCTTTAATTTTGATTTTCGAGAGCAGCTGTTTCGCTCAGTCGTACGCATAAAAGTAAAAGGGGTAAAAATACGTGTGCCTGAGACAACCATCCGTAGCTCAATCTCTTAATAGCATTTAAAAAGGAAAAAGGAAGGGGAAGGTTTTTTGATCATACATGTACATTTTAATTAAAAATACGGATAAACAAAGCATATCAAAGACCAACAAGCTGACTTCCAAGTACATAAGAAAGTGGGCGGGCAAGGGCAAAATTGCACTTCGATGTGCTCTAACAGCCACCATAAATATTTATTGTTACATGAGTAAGCGAACAATTTTAGTTTTAAATTCGAAATATTTTCAATATTTTTACTACCATATTTAAAGTAATTTTTTTTTTGTTAAAAGGCTTAAGATATGACATAAGCCAACAAGTTGCACAGACAAGCGGAAGCACTATACAATTTTAGTAATTTAATTTGAGATTTTATTGCCCTTCTAGATGATGCCACTTTTGAGTAGCAATAGGTATTTTATCCTGGCAGGGCATTGTTATCGTACAAGAGGAATAAATGGCGAGGAAGTGTAAGAGTAAGGCACACTTTTCCAGCTCAAACAAGATGAATTGTTTTTGTGAATAAAAACCAGGCGGCAAAGATGAGCAAACATATCACAAATATTTTAAGTTCAAATTGCCTGAGACTAACTAAAGAGATATCTTTTCTTTTACACTCTAAACAGAATATGGACAGCTGAACTTGTGACACTTAACTGCCAAAGGCTCATTACAAACAAGTAAGGAAGTAAAAATCGAACTAGCCCGGCTGTGATATACCCTGTATCTAGGGTTTGGAATCGAAATGGTTTCACTATTTTCTGTTGAAACAAAGAAAATTCTCTACTGAGCTACGGCGGCCGTCTCAGGCATTTCTCTTATCCCTTACCAATTCACTTAAGAAACCTCTTTAAAATCTATCAACCAATAAGGCGACGCAAACAATTTGTGACGTAACAACAAATTCCCCTATCCCTCACACAGAACGCGTCACAGCAGCCGTCTGTGACCTTTTTCTGCTCTTATAATTTTTAGATTCTTTTGTTCATACGGACATACAGACGTAGAAACAGACAGACGGACAAGGATAGATCGATTTCTTTTTGGATTCTAACCATATTGGAGGTAACTTTGGGGGGTTTACGATGTCTCCTTCTATATGTTACATACTTTCGCACAAACACATTATACCCTTGTATCTTAGGTACAGGGTATAAAAAAGAGACAATGACAATGCGCTGTGGAACCAGAAAAATATTTTACATCAAATTTATTTAAATTTGCAATATAATTCTTTTGTGATATTTTTTTAATTTCGATCTATTCGATACGTTTCTTCGAAATGGAAAGAAAGGTTTGTTCACCAAGCCACAAGATCACTTTTAAATGACTTATTTGCCTCGTATTTAAAATATGCTCATAGGTAAAAAAGACGAGAAGTTTTCATTTTAAAACTTATTAAGAAAAATGAGACTAAAGACTGGGCGGAATGGTTTGTATTTGTGGAAATGTCATAGCCAACGATGGTGACGGTAGAATGTAGTTACATTTTATTTTCATTTTTACGTATTTTTTCTCCGTTTTTTTGTTCGCCCAATACTTGGGTCCTATGCCCACTCTGCCCAGATCAGCTCTCCATGTGACCCACTAACATCGTTTCCTTGGCACGCAGACATTTTGGCGACTGAGCCAGCGCCAAAATGCACTTGCAGTTCAATGTCCGCTAGTAAAAAAGTTGCTTTCACGGTTACTCCATGGACTGTAAGCCCTTAAAGAGGTCAACCAATTGACAGCCCCAAATAGTCCCTACCAATGTAAAACTGAATTGATTTAGGCACCATATATGTACATATGTAAGTCCAATTCCAATGAATCTTACAAATTTATAAAATTTAATTGTGAAAATTTTAAGGGCCCCTGAAAACTACGAAAATACTTATCTGAGTTATTGTATATCTCGAAAAATAATTTAATTATTTAACACAAATTTTTCATATACATATTTTTTATATAAAATGTACCTAACTACATATACATATGTGTGTGCATATATTATATATATCGCCTACACGCATTGCATCCATTTGGATTATATAAAAAGTTTTGGTAAGCTTGAGATGCTAATAGCTTGCACTCCTACCAATGCAAAAGCTTTTAACTTTAAGCACAACGAAAAGCATATAGAATTAAAGAAAGCTCTAGAAATCAATAGCACACTGCTTTGACTGGGTTCAAGAATATAATAATTAGGTTTTTTGTGTATTTGTCGTTTTAAAATAGATTTTTATTGAGCTCTAAGAACTTAATAGTGTAATGGACTTTTCATAATCCACCGTTAAACTCCGCAACTGTCAATATACAATATCATTTAGCAACCAATGAGGTTGCTTGAGTTTAGCCGAAGCAAGAGGCGATAAAGCACGTGAGCGATTTTGACAAATAACTACAAGAAAAAGGTAGGCTTATCGTTAATACGATTGATAACACGATACGATATGGGGATATAGGGTTTCCCGGTGATTAATCCGCGTAAAGGGACTCGTAGCATACCGAACTTGTTTTTTATACCCTGTACCTGAAGGTACAAGGGTATAAAGTGTTTGTGCGAAAGTATGTAACATAGAGAAGGAGACGTCATAGACCCCCCAAAATTACACCCAATATGGTTAGAATGATTAGAGAAATCGATCTAGCCTTGTCCGTCTGTCTGTATGTCCGTATGATCAAAAGGATCTCAGAGACTATAAGAGCTAGAGCAATCAAATTTGGGATTTAGACTCGTTATATCTGCAGGCAGATCGAGTTTATTATTTTTTCGATGCCCCGCCCCCTTTCCGCCCTAATCATATAATTTGTTAATAGCTACAATTTTGAAAATAGAGAAAAACGTTGTATGGAAGGGCGGCGGAGAATACAAATACCTTTCGTTTGGTACTAAATTTGTTTAAATCCGTTAATAATCAACGGAGTAACTTTAAGTCAAAATTTAGGGGGTGGGGAATAAAAATCATTGCACCGGCCGTGGCCGGCCGGTCGCGCGCACATAAAAGTCGAAGGGGAATGGGCTGGGAATCAAAATATACCTGAAGACGCCCACCGTAGCTGTTTGTGAAATTATTTTGATTCCAAGTCCTACGTACAGGGTATATCACAGTCGGGCTAGCTCGACTGTTACTTCCTTACTTGTTTGAAATTGTAATCTTTGTATATCAATCGATCAAAGAGAAAAACTGAATCATGTCAGACGGATTATTTTGGAGTTTCTTTTGTTCATATTCACTTAAATTTTGTATTAAGAAACTAATTTGTATTTAAATTCGGGACAATCTTTTAATCAGGCTTAAATCGACCTTAATAAATTATTTAAATGTGGCGTGAGTCCACAATCCTCATGCGTAGTACCATAAATACGATTACAGTAACATTTCTCTCTTTTTATGTGCATCACTATAGCCTTGCGTTAGTTTATTTGGTGCTGTCAACTTGTTGGCACATCAAAATTTTCTCAGATAGTAAATTTATAGTGTACGTAACAGAACATTTTTTTTTTAACAAATTCTGGCTCAATCTTTTTTTTTACAAAATTTTTTTTTCGAATTTATATAAATTTCGCCCAATCGGATTGTCAAAGGCTAAAAGTGTGCAGTAAAGATTTATGGTAAGCATTTGAATGTCGTTAAATAAAAAAATTGAAGAGCTTACAAAATTAAATTTCTTTTTCCTAAACAATTTTAAAATATGTGCAAAGGTTAAATTGATGAACTTAGAAAGTTCATGAATCAACTGTTTGCAAATATGCTAAGAATCAGTTTTATTGATTGACTAGGAGAGGATACGACACCGTGGGCTAATCACCGAGAGGCCCACAATACTCAATTAGGCCACGTCCTTGGATGTGCAGCTCCAATTTGTTTTCACAAAAAAAGAGATTTAAGTTGAAGTGAAAACCATTTGACTGGCAATTAGCCCGGAAACATGGGCAAGAAGGGAAAAGGAAAGAAGGGGAAAAAGGGAAAGAAGAAGGGGAAAAAGAGCACAATTGTAGCGCCAGTAGCCGTAGAAGCCCCACCATGCCCACCATGCCCAGAGCCACCGAAACAGCTGCAACCCCTTGATCCCTGTCCAGAATCAACGGGTCCCCACGATGTGGTTCGAGCACAGCCAAACCATTATCCGGCTCTCCTTCGAATACCTGAGACTATGGCTGTTGTAGGATCCGAGAACGGCTGCTATGACAGCATCTGTAAATTGTTGCGTGCCGGATTTCGCTGTGCTGAGCGGGTCTTTGTTATGGCACCCTGGGGCAACTATGTCGTGTTTCGCTATCACAATAGCAATGACTTTATTTACTTCCTATTTGACGGCTGCACTTGCGATGTTAATCGCTTCCGGTATTTGGATTTGAGTTGCGGCACAGCTGGATTCTTGTTCTTTGACAATCTGCACGACGTCATAAGCTACATCATTCAGTCGCGCAAGACGCGCCTTTATCTGGAGAATTTAAACAAGATTGCCATCGATCAAATCGTAGAGGAATATGGCGCAGTTACCTACACTCAAAAGGCGAAATGCATGCGATTTGCATAGTTGGAAATTTTAAATTTACCGGTCGGTCCTAAACTGAAAACTGCTAGTGACAAGAAATTGGCAAGGCGCACGCGAGCCACGAGCCTTCAATGGTATGGCCCCCGTTGGAAGTTCCAAAACTGTGGTACAAAACCAAAGCGCTGCTCAAAAAATCTCCAATAAAATAAATAATTTATATTTGAAAATTTTTTAAATTATTTTCGAGTGTAGATCCCTTTTCTCGAATTCCCGGGGGCTTAGGTGAGTTATCGAAACCACAAATCCGGATCCTGCACTTTAACATACTTTAAATTTAATATATTGTATAAGCCATTGTATATGAGATTGCGTTGAATGGGATATTTTTAATTGACATATTTAACACCCACAACTTACGCACAATTTCTCTGTGCTATGCTGGTTTACGGCCAAACGTAGAGTATAGTCTACTAAAAACCTATTTTATTTTACATTTCAATCAAGCCCTTGTATTGTTTTGCAATTTTAATATCTTGTATACCTCTAAATAATAATTAATAATTTTTATTTAATTGTGGCTAAATCAAAAGCGTCACAAAATGGTATAATTTAAATGTTGAAACAAATAAAATTCTTAACTGAGCTACGGCGGTCGTCTTCAGGTATTCCTTTGACTTCAAGCCCATTTACTCGCCAAATCTTAAGTAAACAGCTATTGATCGGGGCACGCTCACAATTAACAGCTAATCCCCCATCCCTCACACATTCTCTGCCTCCTCCTTCCACCGCAGCCGGCCGCGGTCGAAGCAGTGGTTGTTGCAAATTTACTTCGTTGATTATTGACGGATTAAGCCAAATTTAGTATCAAACGAAAGGTATGTGTATACTCCGCCGCTCTTCCATACAGAATTTTGATGTATATTCACAACTGTAGCTGTTAAACACATATATATAATTAGGGCGGAAAAGGGGAGTGGCATCGAAAAAAAAAAACATTAACTCGATCTGACTGCATATGGGGTGCAGCGAGGAAAAACCAAAAACGCACTGCACTCGCGGATCTCATCCTTAGCTCAAATTGGTGCACGTTGGCCATAGGAGAGGCAACCAGGTACCCATATGGTAGTAGGGGCACCCCTAGCTGCCTGGACTTCGCAATAATGAAAGGGATTTTGGACATCCATGCTCACATCAGAGTTGTAGCGGAGCTAACCTCGGACCACATCCCACTAATTATCACCATTGATACTAGTGCGAGCGAGTACCCAAATGTTCAGCGGATAGTCAGCAAACACACAAATGTGGAGGCATTCCAGACCTTCCTTGAGGCGTCCTTACACCTTGATATCGAGATCAAGTCAGGGGAAGACATTGAAGATGTCTTGGCTTGCTGAGAAGATAAACCTGGCTGCTCCCATAGCCACGCATAAGCCGCCCCAGAGGACTGCTCCTGCAGGGATACCACTACCACATGACATCCTTCGTCTAATTGCAGAAAAAAGGCGACTCCGTACGAGATGGATGAGGTCCCGACACCCATCGGATAAAACAGAGTGGAACAGGGCCCAGGTTACCCTCAGGCGTGCTCTATGTGAACACAAAGCTGCATGGTTCGACGAGCGGCTCGCCAGCACAGGCACTTCTAGCGATGCCACGCATTCATTGTGGAAAGCTACGCGTGCCATTAAAAGAAGATGCACGAGAAAGGCACCACTGGCAAAAGGCGATGGATCATGGTGTAGGACTGACTCAGAGCAGGCTGAGGTGTTTGCCAATCACCTTGCCGAGCGATTTTCGCCACTCAATCTCGCGAGCGAGCAGGATGTAGCAAACGTAATGGAAACCCTCTCCCATCCGCATCAAATGGATCTCCCTATTCAGCCCTTCACCCCGAGCGACGTTGCGGAAATCATCACACACCAGACGTTGACCAAAGCACCTGGCCATGACAAAATATGCAACACCACCTTAAAGGCACTCCCCTGGCACGCAATCCTCTACATAACATTAATATTTAATGCTATCCTGAGGTTGCAATACTTTCCAAATCAGTGGAAACTTGGAGTCATTTCCATGATCCACAAACCTGGAAAGCCAGAGCACGATCCTGCGTCCTACAGACCAATCAGTCTCCTCCCTTCGATATCAAAGGTATTCGAGAGGCTGATTGCTGCTCGGATTACTAAAATCCTGGGGACAAAGGAAATCATCCCAACACACCAGTTTGGGTTTCGATCGGGGCACAGCACTATCGAGCAACTCCATCGAATAGTTGACCAAATTGTGCTGGCATTTAATGACAGAGAATACTGTAATGCTCTTTTTCTTGATATTAGAGAAGCTTTCGACAGGGTGTGGCACTTAGGGCTATTAGCTAAGATAAAGCTGATCCTACCGGCTCCCTATTACGAACTACTGCGATCCTACATTTTAGGACGGAAATTCTGCGTAAGATTTCACTCAGCAGTATCCGGACAGCATGAGGTGAACGCCGGCGTGCCCCAAGGCAGTGTCTTGGGTCCGCTGCTATATTTGCTGTTTTCAGCCGATATGCCACTCCCGGAGAGATGCCTCGAGACCGATCCTGGTAAGATGATGCTGGCAACATTTGCTGATGACGTCTGCATCACCTACAGCGCACACTGTGCAGATGATGCTGCAAATGGACTTCGGGAGTACTCTGCTTTGTACGCAAAATGGGCTAAAAGTTGGAACATAGGCATCAACAGCCATAAGTCGGCCAACGTTTGTTTCTCACTCAAACGTGGGACCCCGCCGGCTGTGCATATTGGTGGCGTGGCGGTCCCACAGCCCAATCGTACTAGGTACCTAGGGGTTGTGCTGGACCGCAGGCTGACGTTTGCTGCTCACATCGCTGCTGTAAAAGCGCGCATTCGTGCTGCCGCTCGAAAACATTACTGGCTG
The DNA here is from genome assembly GCA_037075105.1 of Lissocephala sabroskyi. Taxonomy (NCBI): domain Eukaryota; kingdom Metazoa; phylum Arthropoda; class Insecta; order Diptera; family Drosophilidae; genus Lissocephala; species Lissocephala sabroskyi. Next base: position 33,619 of record JBAMCP010000844.1, read on the forward strand.
TTGCGCCCCGATAGTAAGCTTCCGATAAGGAATAAGCTCACTATTTACAACCAAATAATTGCGCCAATTTGGCGATATGGCTGCCAAATTTGGGGTCTAGCATGCGACAGCCAGATTAGGCAAATCCAGACTGCGCAAAATAAGATCCTGCGAACAATCACTGGATGCGAGTGGTTCATAAGGAACTCAATGCTCCACAGAGACCTGAACATGGCAACTGTATTCCAGCAGATTAACTTTATGTCGAGCAGATATAACGAAAGACTCGCTGGCCATAAAAACAGCCTAGCCCGCAACCTAACCAACACCCGACATAGAAATCGTCTTAGACGACGCCTCCCGCACTCACTAATCACTCGTACCCCTATAAGGCGACGAATATAATGATAAGTTAGACTAAGCACCATCCTTACATCTTAAGTAAGTTAGTAAGTATTGTAAAGCTTAATTCTAGTACATAAGCCGGAGCGCCCCAGAATGGGCTCATCGTAGATAATAAGGTCAAAAAAGGATATTGAATTCTGTATACCTTAATAAAACAAAAAAAAAAAAAAACTTCCCTTTTTCGCCCAAATCGGTTATTTGTAAATAACCTTTAAAACTTTTAAAATCGAGTCTAACTTTCTAAGGATCAATATACACACACCCTAAACAACGACAGCTGTACATCGATCGCTTCACATATGATATGCACCGCTGCCCTCACTAGCAACCCAACCCAATAACAACTTAACCCTCGCACACGCACACGGGTCTGGCCAGGCATATTTCTACTTTGAACATCAATTTAATATACTTCTAATTTA
>JBAMCP010000845.1:0-34324 GCA_037075105.1 Lissocephala sabroskyi
TGGACAGGGCGCTGATTTGGAGAGCCCACATCTCCGCTGTGAAGGCCAAAGCTATCGACAAACTGAAGAAGCTAGACCGGCTACTCCAAGCCAAGAAGCTACCGATGTCATTGAAGTCCCGATTGATCAAGGCAATTGTAGCGCCGACATGGACCTACGCCATCCAGCTCTGGGGGACGGCATCGAGAAGCCAAATTAACAGGCTGAGAGTAGTCCAGTCTAGAGCTGCGAGGACTGCATCCGGTCTTCCCTGTTATGTTACCAACAGGGTAATTGAGAGAGACCTGAAGCTTGTGCTAATTGGGGATCAAATCAATCGGCATAGCAGCCGATATGCTGACAGGATAGCGGCCCACCCGAACACACTGGCGAATCAACTCACTGACCCTATTCCCCTTCGACGTCTGAAAAGAACCCACCCCAGCGACCTGCCGTCCCGTAAATTATCCTAAAGCATAAATTCCGTAAATATTGTATTGTACATACTATTAGTAATTATTTGTAAAAAAAAAGCAGTTGGGCTTGGCCGGCTGGTCGGGTAAGTCAACCAACCGATTTTCCTCAGGTTGGCTGACAAAACCTCAAGGGCCTCAATTTTTCTGTGGGTGTGTGTGTGTGTGTGTGTTTGGGGCGGGGGGAAGGTTATATCATTAAGGTTATCGCTGGCCAAAGTCAATTACTTCATAAAGTAATAAAGCATTCGGGATGGCCCCTCTCGAGATCGCCGGAGTCCAACTAATCGTTGTGACAACACAAAAGGCAAAGAAAAATAGAGAAGGCAGTAGAGGGAGGGGAAGACGGTGGGCAGGACGATGGCCACGACTCCTGCACGAGCTGCTAAATACCGGAAACTTCGATTAATGTTTATATAGACGACGGCGGCGACGACGACGACGACGCCAGAGAAATGAACGCCAAGGAAATTGCACAAAAAAAGCGAGCAAAAAAAATGGAAAGTGTAAGCGCAAAAGGCAATGAGCAGGTAAACACACACACACCCGCACCCAGCAATCACCTGGAGGCACAGACTGTGGCTGGAATAACATTTTTGCTGACCAGCACAAGGAGCGGGCGGCGGAGTTTGCCAACCGCAGGATACAAAGTGAGCAAGCGAATGAGTGAAATTCCAGGGGCCGTCGCCGGGGCGCTCGTTGCAAGCGTCAGAGCATAAATATCTAATATTTATTTTCAGAGTGGCTTCTTTGGCCGGCCAGGATACCCGTGGCCGCGCTGCACGCGTAAACATTGAGGCAACCTGGCTCACAATCATAATCCAAAATCGAGCACGGCAATGGAAGTGCTCAAATCTGCACAGACACAGGAGGAGGGAAAGCAGCGCCAAAGAGCGACGCTTAATTAATTTAATGCATTTTTATGGCAAGCCAGCAAAGAAAAGAAAGCCACGTTCAAAGCCCACAGCCCGTGTCTGGTAGGAGGCACAAAATTAATTATGATTGGACTTTCGGTGAGTTTAAGGAAACATTTTGCGGCCGCCGCAGACTGACTAATGGCTACCCAGCGGCAGGTGGAATCCTCCAGCCCTCCGCGAGCGAACATTGAACGTGGTTTTTAATTTGCCTTATCTACCAGCCAAAAGAAAGCCAAGCAAAAGACGCCCAGGAACCACCGCCAGCGACACTGCGCGCCGTTCGGTTCGGGTCAAGTCAAGTAAATTATTTTCGTCAGGTTAATTGGAATTTCGCCCAGAGATATCGCACCCTCGGGTGCGGGGCGGGCAGGGGTCATCTCAGATAGACGAAGTGGTGGCTTTCTCTTTGCCTCCTCCACTTCGCTAATTGTCACGAAAATGCTTATGATGAATTTTTCATTGCCTACCTTTTTGGCCAGACCGACGCACATAATAAAAAAGTTTGGTTTTGTGGCGGGTCAAGTGGCCTAAGCGTCATTTGCATTTTAATGATCTGCTCAACGTCGCTGCCGCCACAATCAATGGCCCACAAAATTATATAATTCATTTTTATGTGGGCCGACTTTCGATTCTTCGAGTAATCACAACGTTTTCATTATTCTCAAAAGTTTTTAATTAACTTGCATATTTGTCGCCGTAGGCTCATCGCTGGGGGCCTGGATTGCATAATTAATAGGCAAATAAACCAGAATTTGTTTAAAGAAAATCAGATTAGAAATAAAAACTGCCACAGGCGTAAGCCAAATGCCAGAAATGCAAACTTTGCTAAGTCGCTTTTTGTAATTTAAGTCTAGTTGACGTCTTTGGAATTTTTTTAGGGGGAGAGAGAAGGTGGAGAGGCTTTAGGGAAGTTGAGAAGAGCGGGGGTTGTTCCGGGATCAACGTGACTGTACTTTTGGTAAATCAAATCGCCATTTTGGTGTTTCTTTTCCTGTCTATCCAATTGCCAGCTATATTTCTTGTTTAAATTCAACACTTCCTTTTCGTTTATGATCTTGTAATTAAAGCCAAGCGACCGACTCAAGCAATTGAATAAATTGCAGGCTAGCCTCGTTTTAAGAAATTGCGGTGACTGTACTTTTCCGTCAGCCATATTTTTGGAATTATAATAAAATAATCTAAATGTAATAAATGTTAAAATTATAGAACTTTGGTTCTTGCTTCCCGGAAATACAAAAGATATTGGAAAATAAAAAAGGATAGAGACTTCACGCCCGTCGTTTGGCTATAAAAAATTAAGGACTGTACCTCGACTACAGCAGATTAGTGACTGTACTTTGGCTGACTCTGCTAGGAGACTGCAGATTTAAAAAGTGCGAGTCCCTTATCAAAAAACTGCCGGCTTCTCCAAAAAAAAGTCTACTCTCTGGCAGAAATTATCGGCGGATCTGTTGGCGGCCATAACTCGCAATTCGAAGCTGGCAATTGGAAATTGCGTGTTGCGGACTCCAATTCGAGGGCTTTGGCAATTCCAATTGTCGCCTACCTGCCACGCCCACTGCACCCAGCGACAGACCAGCCTATTCTTTTGCGAATCCAACTAATTTTTTGCGTTTTTTGCAGTCCTTGGCGCCAAGCTGGGGCCTGTGTCTTGTGTCCTGTGAGGACGCCAACTGGCATATCCATTACAACAATCAACGCGCTCCAACTTAAAATCTGAGCCCAGGCCGGCATACAAACAGCCCCCCAGGGCAGTGGCAGGACTGCCGTGGGGGCATTTTTTTCGTCCTTAACACCTTCATGCGCTGGAATTTGCATGCCACTTACACACACTCGCCGAGGACTCGCAGGCCGAGAAAGTCGAGCAGCAAGTTTCCAGTAGACGGCGAAAAAACTCGAGAACACAAACATCAGAAGGTCCTGGCGACAACGAGTTTGTTGTTGTTGTTGGCCTTTTGTTTTTTTTGGTGCGGCGCAATTGTTTGAATGAATACGTCACCGCAATGGACCTGCAGCTGCCTGGCCGCCTCATCCGTGTGGCAAAAAAGGCAATGCGTTGTGCGTGTGGGCGTAGGGGCGTGGCGGCCCTCAACGCCCTTTGCATGTTGCCACAGAGAGAGGTGTTAACATTGCCGGCCAGCCGTCCGCACTTTGATGACAATAGAAAAATTGGCCCAACTCCTTGCGTCACCAAAGAGATTTTCGCATATTTATACAGGTGCATTGGACACGGTCAGTCGATAAACGACAGACAACATTCCCCTCCCCCCCTATCGCCATACATGGCCATCAGTCTCTGTCAAAGTAAGAAGGATACGAGGAGCACGTGCCCGGGCCTTTGATATTGCGACTGTGGCGAGGCGTTGGCCGTGTGTGTGTGTAACAATTTTCCAAAGGATTAAAGTTGTCGGGGCGACGCATTGATGCATGCATGAAAGCATCCCCCAGTCAACAAACGTTGCCGGTTGCCGCCTGGGGCGCCGCTGGCTGTGCAGTTGGCACTCACCTGGCAGGGCCGAGGCTGCGGGGGACCTGAAATGCCAAAATAAAATCGAATTAATCAATTAATTAAACATTAAATGTGCTGCCCACTGGGGTATTTCTATGCCTGGCCCGATCACACTGCTTATGGCGATTAATGCCGAGATTACGAGAGTCCTGTCGGCTTTGCTGGGCGGCCTGCAATCGAGAGACTTAAATGCTAATTCGTTTATGCGAGCGCTTCGATTGTGCGGCAGGCAGAGGCTGCTACGTGACCTGCACGGCCCTGGGGGAGACGGACATTTGCAGTGCATATCGTCGAGGATATTTGGGGCACAAAGGACTTTATGGCGGCCTGCAATCGGTAATCAATGACAATTTGAGGTTGGCCAAAGCAAGTATCAGCGGGGAGTTGGTTGAAAGGACTTGTAAGCCTGCCAGGAAGCCAAGCAAACTCCAACAATTTGTAAAGAGCCCTCCGAAATTTGAGGCTTCTTTTAGGACAATGCACACCAGCAATGAGCTTGTTATCCTTCTATAAAATACCTGCCGCGTTCATTCAGCCCATTAAACAGTCGTTTTGAGTTCGGTCAGCTGGATTACCCTTACCCGTTTTAAGGGTAAAGGGTATAAAATGAAGAGAGTCTAAATTGCCAGGCCCTCAGTCCTGCACAGAAGTCCTGCTGGGCCTGAACTTCGAAGCAGAATCAGAGGAGCCGTAAGCCGAATCGCAAAAGAGTTCCCAGTCCAGTTGGCTCAGCCCAGGGAAAGGGTATAAAATGAAGAGAGTCTAAATTTCCAGGCCCTCAGTCCTGCACAGAAGTCCTGCTGGGCCTGAACTTCGAAGCAGAACCAGAGGAGCCGTAAGCCGAATCGCAAAAGAGTTCCCAGTCCTGTTGGCTCAGCCCAGGGAAAGGGTAAAGGGTATAAAATGAAGAGAGTCTAAATTGCCAGGCCCTCTGTCCTGCACAGAAGTCCTGCTGGGCCTGAACTTCGAAGCAGAACCAGGGGAGCCGTAAGCCGAATCGCAAAAGAGTTCCCAGTCCTGTTGGCTCAGCCCAGGGAAAGGGTAAAGGGCATAAAATGAAGGGAGTCTAAATTGCCAGGCCCTCGGCCCTCAGTTCTGCAAGTCCTGCTGGGTTTTGGCTTCCAAGTGGAGCCAGAGGAAGAGCAGCAAGTCAAATGCCAAAGGATTTCCCTGTCCTGTGGGCTCAGCCAACTCCACCGATATCTCGAGCAGGGTATCAACAGCTGCCAGGAAATGGGGACTTATTCCTCGTCGACATTCCCCAAACAATGGTTGCCCTGCGTTTGATATGAATTTATTGGAATTGATACTGAGGAATTTTGATTCCAAAAGCTGTTGGCAGCTTCCATTCACCAGCCCCATTGTCCTGGCCTTGGTGGGATCTCAGTTCTTCTGGCGCTTTCGCATCTGCCCCGACTGATCGCCGGTGGTCACCGCATCGGTCTTCACGGCCGTGGAGCCGGGAGCCATTGGCGCGTTGCCCGGCCCGCTGCCCCGACGCAATTCCATTGGCAGCTCCCTTAAAAAGATCGATTGCCAATCTGAAGAAGCCTCACATTCCGGCGAGGCATCGAACCGCTCAAATTGGTAGTCGATCTGCAAGCAGGCCAACAAATTAGACGCCTCGTCCTTGGGAGCCCCGCACACTCACCTTGTTGTATTGGGACTGCTCGGCGGTGGTAAGCTGCGCCCAGGGACGAATGGACATCAAGATGCGCTGCTCGGGGGACTGATTGATGGGGCCGTGAATGATACGGAAGCGGGAACCGATCCACTGGCAACGATTGGCCGCGTTCATCGTGCGGGCGATCATTTTGTTCAGCAGCCCTGAGCCCTTCGACATTGTGGGCGGCGTTTGTGTGTGTAATGAATGGTGTGTGTGGAATAAAAAATTTGTTGAAACAAAAATAAAACTAACTTCAAACTCAACGCAACAAGTCGATCGGCTCTCGAAAAAAAAACCGCCCGCTCCCCCTCCTTTCTTCCGGGCGAGTCGAAAGAATTCGCGCCGCTCGCCCGCCCGCCCTCGTGCCGCTTAATGAGCCACTTCACCCGTTAAGTGAACACTCACACACTCGAATGAGCCTCCAGCCAGGCGACAATGCCGCCGCAGCGAACCTTCTTCCGCGCCAAACAACCAACAACAACGGGAACGGCAAAAAAGGGTAGCCTGCCGCTTATTGGGTTCGGGGTGCATTGGGCGTTGGGTCGGCCGGCGTTTACCAAATTAGTTCCAGTTTATCGCGTCGGCTGATTATGCCCACCACAAAACGGCAGTCTAACCAGCCCCCAGCCCCGGCCCAGCGCATTCCTTTCCAGCGGACGGCACGAGCCTTCTGCTCGCGCCGCTTTCGTGGCCATTCACAATTTACATAAAATTAACAAATACATCACGTGAGGCAAATTTTTACGGCCGGGATTTATGGGCAGGCAGGCGGCGCACCAAAAAAAGGAACTACCAGGGCCGCTGAACAGAGTTGGCAAGAAGGCAAGGAAGCAGAAAGGACATAAAAACAGGTTTTTCGGGGTATTTAAAGTTCGTCGTAGGGAAAAATCTACAAGTTTTAGATCCTATAGATCGAATTCTGGTTACGGAGGGAGAGAAAAAGATTTTGAAAGCCAAAAGCTTAAAGTTAAATTTTAAATTCCTGAAGGAGAAGATCTGACGGCAGTTCTCCTTGCCGGTCCTTTCTGGAGGTAGAATGAGTCGGGCAAGTGAAACGAGTTTGAGCTTTGAAAAGCCGATTGATTCTTTGGTTCTTAAGAAGAAAAGAGCACAGAGTTACTGTGTTGTTAGGCCTGGCAAATCAGAGGTTAATTCGCTTTTGGCTGATGGCAGTCTTTGTTGATTCATAGAAGCAGTCACAGCATTCAGAACTTGGAGGCTTAACTTCATGGCAGAAAATTAAATGAGAAATCCCTAAAGAACCTAAGCTAAAAAAACTGCCAAGAAGAAATCGGAGAAATGCTGAATTTAAATAAGCGATAACAGAGCAAATTAGATGCCCAGAAAAAGTATAAAATATTAAATAAAATCTCTTTAGAATTCTTATTAAAATGAAATGAAAAACTGCTCTTATACATATTTTCCCATCAGCTTCCCCAAAGACACTGCCAAATGCCAAAGCCCAAATCAGCATCATTAGTCCGGCTTTGTTTGTGTATTTGGAGCCCCTGGCAGGAAATTGCTGGGTTTCCAGAACTCCTAGAAAAAGGCCAACAGAAAGGCCAAAACCAGCAGAATTTGCAGGCAGCTAGGAAATTTCGAAGATCCCCCAACTCTCTGCATTTGAAAGCCGAATTCCGGGCGCGCATCTCTGGGAAGAGAAATCTGTTTTTATGGCAATTTAATTTTATGGCATTTTTATAACCAACCGCCTTAAAAAAAGGCGGAAGAGCGCGCGAGGTGTGTGGGTTTTTATCTCCCACGCATATTAATAATGCCTTCGTCATTAGAATGGAAATGGCGGAGACTGCCGAGAAGGCTGGGGCGTCTCAGGTGCAGCTGGCATGCCCGCCTGACGGCGGCAGTTAACGCGGCCAAAGTGAAACAAAAAACGCCAAGACAAACGGCCAGAAAGGAGTTGCCGTTGGCCCACTGCCGACGTGCCTGCCCACACAAAAACCCAAGCCAAGCCGAGCATCCTGGGTTGGCGGCTTGGTGGCTTCCTGGCAGCGCCAGAGATTCCATTTTAACGGCTCATTAACTTGAGCGGCAGACGGCAGGCAGCCCATCGTCTGGCTGCCCCACCTGGCGGCAGCAAAATCCAACCCGTTGCTGTCGGTGGCCCGTGGCCCGGTTGCCGCTGGCAGTAGTTACAATAATTTAGCAATTCCGCCAGCTTAATTACCTGCCACATTTCATTTTAGCCAGCAACAACGACAAGGATGATGGCGGCGACGACGGCAGCTCAAAAACTGGAATAAAAGGACGACTCTTGGCTCCTTTGTGGTGCGAGTGGCGGACGCTGTCAAGGTGGCGAACCAAAGTGGCCAAAGCGCCTGCAATTGCAATAAATGAAAAGCCAAGTTGGTAAACAGCCGCGCGTGTTGTTTTCCCAGCCAGCCAGCCGGTCGCCTCCTTGCCATCCTGGCGACACCGACACCGACGACGCCAATGACAACATAAAGGCGAACCCCATCGTGGGGTAATTGGTTTTGCCTCAAGGCCCAGTTGTTGGCCAGGCTAAAATTACACACACACGCGCGGGTTGAGGTAACTGGTCTTCATTTTCGTGTTTCCTTTGTCCGAAAGGATTCATCAAGAAGGAGACGCCGGCGCCTCCCCTCACATGTTGCACGCTGGCCAAAAAACAGAAGGCCAGGGAGCAAGCAGCGTAATTAAACGTCCTGTGCCAGCAGGACAATCAATTCTTTTAATAGCTCAAAAGCACACACAAAATCTCCGGACAAAGATGAGAAGACAGAGGAACCGCAATGGAGAAAGGACTGAGGATAGAAAATTGGTTCTTTAACTTGGGAAAGGTTCCGTGATTCTTTCGAGAGGAACCTTCAATTTTCTTCTCTTACTTTCATTTTCAGAGTATCCGTCTTGGGAGTTCTTGGCCAAGTGTTGATTGAGCTGCTGGCCCAGTCAGAGTTTTGCTGTGGAAATTTCGATGTGACTAAGCCGAAACCCCAACACAGCCATCCTCAGGCGGGGGCTGCTTCTTTGGGGTTTCTACTGTTTTAGTTTTGCTTCAAGCGGCTTAAAAGTGCGCAGACATGACGAAATTTTTGCGAGGTGATTAAAAACTTTGGCAAGCGGAGTTTATTAAAATGAGATTAACATGAAACCGCAAATGTCGGACAGACTCCGTTGCCGTCGCCCCCGGCCGCTTCGGCTTAACATATGTTTCCCCGGCAAGGCTAAGGGTTGGGAGTGCCAGGGGATGTGGGCTGGCTGGGATTAATAAGTGGTAAATGCTGCTGGGGAAATAATTTTTAAGCGCACAAATCGCAAACTTGTTTCATTTTTAACGAGGCTAAAGCGATGACAACAACAACAACGACGACAGCTATCGGCGCCCAGGCTGGGGGTAAACTTTTAGCAGAACAACTATGAGAGCCCGGGGAGGGGGTAAATCTCAGCTATCATCACCCCGAGGCGGACGCCTGACGCTCTCCGGAGCGGGGGACCAGCGGCAATGTTGCCGCTGTTGCTGCTGTTGTTTTATTGGACTTTTAACTAATTTTTAGTGGGAAAACTTTTACCGCACACAAATTTCACTTTGCTTTTATGTTTATTTGCGCAAATTTTCACGAACGTTTTACTTAAATGCCAGTTGGGTTCACCGGCAGGGGCGGGGCGGGTGGTATGAAAACTTAACCAATGCACAAGTTTGGCGACTCATACAGAATGCACACGCACACCCACGCCAGCTGGTGAGTAAGCTTATTGCAGTTTCAATATCATTTTGGAAGCAGCTCATAAAAACTTCATTAAGCAGACGCAAATTGCATGGTGAATGCTGTGTGGAGGGGGGGAAGGGGTGAAGTCCAATTAACCGCGCAGGTGAAGGGACTCAACTCTGTGAATGACCAATTCAGGGTCTGCGCTATTTGACAGGATTCTAAACTCAAACGTCGGCGAGCGAGCGAGTTTACAATTTTCATAGCATACTTTTATGGGCTTTCGTTTAGAGGGGACACAAGCAGCCGCAGACTTTCAAATGAAATGAGGGGAAGGTGGCCTCGTCAATCGAAAGATGCCAATCAAATTGAAGGGGAGAATTTTTAGGTTCTCTTTGATAAAAAAAAGGATTGTATAAATAAAGACGGCTCTAGAATTCGCCGATAATTCGCTTTGGACCCGATTATTGGGTTTCAGAAGAGTTTCTGCAGATGAAAAGACTTACAGAGCTTCGAAGATATTTAAGAATTACTATTTAATATAAAAGAAGGCAAGCTAAAAATTTATTAACATCCATATTCAGACTGCAAGCTGCTCAAAGTCTGTGTCCTTCTATCGTGTCTTTTCCAAAGCATTTTTTTACTGTTTAGAAATCTGCTAATTTACTACAAATTCCCCCAGAATAATTCACTATAATTTCCTTAACAAATCAACCCACTGAAGTCCTAGAAAACTTCCTTTTTAGTCGCGGAACTGTGACTCAAGCTTATTGATCTCCGATTCCCCCAAAATATATTTCTCCCCCTGTTCTACTTAATTCCGTTAGACGGTTTTAGCGTTGAAGTTTTCCTCGTTAGAGCTGAAAAATTTGGACTTGATTTTGTTTAACGGCTCATCAATCGACAGCCGCAAATCCAATTGACGAAGCGGCCGTCCGCTTTGAAGCGTAAGCAGTTTACAGAGCCTGTGGCTTGGCCGGCCATCCACGCACCGCATTTAAATCTCATTTTGCTCGGCTTTGAATTTCAAGCACACAGAAATTAACAGCCAACCAGCCAAGTCCACACCGACCCAGGCCGAGTCATTATTTTCCTTTTTTTGGCTGCCGGCGGAGGGCACGAAATCAAACTGATATCGCATTTTTGGAGTGGTCACAAAGCCCGCACTCAGGACGCACAAGGACACGCCGGCTGGGGGGTGAGTGGCTCGTGCTGTTTGCCCGATGAAAACATCAATGAAACTGATGGATGAGCACGGTCGCCGCCGATTCCGACTATTTGGAGTTGCTTTTTCGGCCGAACGAACCCAGCAGCGTCCTCCGGCCAGCCTCGCTGGCAGTCGCTTTTTTTGCTGGCTGGCTGGTCGCCCGGTTGGGCTTATCGAGGCCTCGCCTGGAACGGGCCGCAGCCACCGCAGTCACGTTCGCTGGCGGACTTTGCAGGTGTCCGCGCGAGTCTGTGGCCGGGGGAAGCGGGCAGTGTTTAGATAGAAGCAAATCAAACACTTTGACAGCCACACGGAGGGGCCCCAAGGAAGGCACTTGAAATGTATCATTGGGTGGGCGGTGGCAAGCCATAAAAAATTAAATAAAAATCCCCGCGCATTGCAGAATTGCGGTTATGAATTACAAGACGAGGCGGGGACTCAATGAGCGCAAATTGCCGCTTTGTGAAAAGAGCGGCAAGCATCGTTGTAATCACAACAAAAGCTGCATGCTCTGCCACACACACAGACGGGCAGGCGGACAAAAAAGGTTGCCACCTTTCGTTTTGATCAAAAGTAACTGGCGCGTCGCGGCAGCAACCAGCGGCGAATTGGCAGAGCATGAAAGCAAAATTGCTTGGATTAAGCTAAAGCGGCTTTAAGCCACCGAACTGTAAATGCACAGGGACCGGCAAGGACTCAAATGAAACGAAATGGCAGCAACAGTTCGCCGGGCAATGAAAGGAATTGTGGGCCGGCCGGGCCCCTTCGAGTCCGCCAAAAGAAAAGTTTTCATTTCAATGGAAGCCCAAGGAAGCCGGCGTGCCCGGCGAGTGGGGCTAATAAAATTCTACCAAATTACAAGTGTCAAAAAAAGGAGCAGCCAAAAGGAAATATGAAAGCCATATGTCCTCGGTCGCCTGTCCTCTGGCCGGGGCAGGTTGCCGGGGCCAGGAAGCCGCCGCGTCCTCGAACAATCCTCCATTTATCTATCCTTCTTATATGCCACACACACTGTGTGTGTGGGGTGGTCTTTTTGTGCAACAGTTTGGCGAGTGTGTGTGCGGGCCGGGAATTCTGAGCACTTTCATGTTATCTTGTTAACTTGAGGAGGACTTGGATTGTCCGGTTTGATTCTGTCGCTGCTGCTGGACTCGGACTCCCTTATTTTGTATTGAATGGACACTCGCACAGGCTTGGCAATTGTGCAGAGAGTTTCCTTTGAGTGTTTTGAAAATTGAAACACAACATCCGTTAGTTGCGCAATTTGATAAAGACCCCGACACCCCCCGGAAAGCAGAGACTACCGAAGCCAAAAGGCCGCAGCCGAGAGGCCCCGAGAGAAGCAATCTGAGGGACATCTGATGCGCAGCCAGGAATGCGACTGCAGGCAGGCGAGAGCCTGGCCTGCGGACTGGTCAGCTTTGTGGGCTGCCCGGCAGCTTCTTTCATTTTGGGGTGGCCCAATTATTATCTCGAATTCATGGCAGCCGTCAGCTCGGGCATTGTGACGAAATTAAGGAGAGCTGCCAAATTTTCAACATGGTCGCCTCATAGATAAAAATGGATTCCTTACGGCTTTCGGTGGTTTCTTCTATTAAATGTCCAGTCCAATGGAGCGAAGCGGTGGGCGTTCAATTATTGCCAAAATAAATAGGATAATAAAGGTTGTTAATTTCAAAAGAATTTCTTTCAGCATAAAAAGGCAGCGATTTCAATTTTAAAATTGCCTCAACCGCTTTTCATTCAATGAGTTTCATTTTTTTGTCCTTTCAATTGCTAGTGTCGTTCAATTTTTAATTGAATCAGACAAAATTAATGATTTTGGCTTTCAACTTTTGCGGCTTGAAAGTACGCTTTTAATTTCTATTAATTCTTTCAATTCATGGAAATTCAAGTTCATTCAAGATCATAAAAACAAAAAAAACCTAATCGTCAGTTAATTTTAATAGTCAATTTATTTAATAAGCGAAGTGAAGTGAATTTTATTATCTTCCCGCTTCGCCACATTTTATATTGCGTTCGACCTAAGCAATTTGAATTGAGGGGCAGTGGGTTTTCAAGTTTTAAGCTTTCCTTCAATCAAAAACGTTTCTTTGCTTTAATTGAAAGCCTCGAAAACCTTCGAGGCTTCAAACAAACAAATAAAATGCAAACAATCTTAAAAACCTTCACCTCGTTTTGCTGAGAAATTCTTTTTCGCTGTTCTTTTTTTAGAGCCATAGAAATTCCTAAGCAGCTTTGGGCTTTTTGACATCTTCAATTAGCCAACAACTCAAAGGGAAGTAACCACAAGAGAAAGGGCAACACCAAGACAGGGAAACATGCAGACGACTTTCAATTAACTTTCCCTTTTGCCTGGATTTTTTTTTAATTGAAATTTCAATGCCCTGCAGGTCAATCGACCGAGGAGAGGTGACGGGCTTAAACAAAGCAAAGAAAACCAACGGCTGGTAAATTTGTTGTCACAGATTTTCAAATTGGAATTCAATTTTTGAAAATCCCTTACAACCCGTGGAACGGGAAATTCAACGGAGACTTTCTGTGTGTGTGCGTGAAATTGAAAATCAATTTGAAAACTTCATTTGGACGCGCCGCAGGCCATCAGAATCTCTGGATGCCATTGTCGTAAGGACCCAGGAAATTTGCTGGCGAGGTGGAGCGAAAGTAGCCGGCAACCTTCGGTGGTTTTTATTTAATTAACCCACAAAATTGAAGATTTCAGATTTTTGATTGAAAGTAAAAATAATCGCATATTCTCCAACGCCCCGGCCACCGTGGGCGTGGCAGTTTGACGTTTTAAGCTTATTACCCCAAAATCCCGCCTCCCTTCTAAGGTCGACCAGAGGAAATCGAAGACGACGACGATGGCGACGCTTAATGCGAAATTAAACGAAAACACCTTAATTGCACACACCCAGCGAACCCAAAGGACAACCACACACACACTCACGTACACGTCTTATAATTTAACGGACTTCCGCTTCCGCTGGCAGGCGGCGTCCCTCCCGTTGCGCGTTTTGTCGTCGCGTCGCAAAGTGTCGTGCGGTTCGGTTACCGAAATGCGTTATAAAAATGTTATTATCACACCATTATGACACTTCCAGATGCTTATTATGATGAAGATAAAGATTTCACACACACCCACGCGCCCAGAGCCACCCACAGGAGCACACATAAAAGGCCAAGGAGAAAAATAAATGCCGTAGACATAAGGAGTCCTGAGACTTCCCACCCCCCATCCTCCCGCTATTTTCTGCTTCCTCTTCAGGGTCTTCCGCTCGCCTCGGTTAAGGGCGGTGTTCCTGTATGCAAATCGTAGAGTTGACTGTCCTGGCGCTTCGTTTCCTATTCTATTCCTTTTCAAAATGAATGCTCAGCTGTCCGCTTGCATTTCAATTGCACACAACGCCCGGGGAAATTCACTTCCCCCGCACTTTCACATGACATACAGCAAAAAAAAAATCTCATAAATTTATTTTCATTTTTTTTCGTTCGCTTATAATCGTGTAAATGTGATTTTTATGTTCCACTGTCCGCCTCCCCCACCCGCTTGGCCACCCATTTCTTGAGTTTTATGCACCGAAGAGGAAAACGGACGAGTCCATTGCATGCGAGATGAATCTGTTGATGGGGTTGGGGTAACGGCAGGAATAGTTTTATGTTGTGGATTTATGTGTGGCTAAGATTCCAGATTATGGGAGTCCTTAAAATAACAACACGGCTAAGAACTTTCCACACGCCAACTCAGGAAATTCACTGCAAAATGGGCTCAATAATCCGGAGATTTTAAATTGGAAAAACTGCGCAGCGATTTCAGTTTATTTTCTCTTCACAGCAATAGGTCAGATGGACCCCTGGACAGTTGCACAGATAGACAGTTTGGTAGGCGCAAAATTTATTAAGAAGAGAAGAGAACAGATCTGCAGAATACCCATTATCATGAGCGAGGGACAGATGAAGACATAAATAGATAAGCAGATGGGCAGATTTCTTTGCCTTGAGCAAGCCAGAGAATATTGAGCAGACGAAAAGGTAAAATGGCAAAGAAATGGAGAAATATCGAATGCTAGACGGTTAAACGGATAGGTGGACCTCTGGACAGTTGCACAGATAGACAGTTTGGCTTATAAATAGATGGGCAGATCTGCAGAATACCCATCATCATGAATATCAAGAGAGACAAACAAATGAAAACACAAATAGATGAGCAGACGGACAGGTTTCTTTGTCTTGAGAAATCCTGAGAATACTGAGTAGACGAAAAGGTAAAGCGGCAAAGCAATGGTTGAACAGATAACAGTTTGCCTTATGAATAGATGGGCAGATGGACAGATCTGCAGAATATTCGTTCTCATGAATAACAAGAGAGAGGGACAGATGGGAACATAAATAGCTGAGAGAACGGACAAATTTCTTTGTCTTGAGAAATCCTGAGAGTAATGTAAAGACGAAAAGCTAAAGCTTCAAAGGAAATGAAGAAATATTTATACTTGTAGAATTCTTGTAGAATGCCACTTTCCACCTTTGGGATGGAGAAATCCCTGAACTCTGGCCAGGAAGTCAGTGCCCTAAGGCTGTTTAACTTTCGCCTGTAATTTTGGCAATTGGCGACTGCCTTTGAGCTTCTGCCAGACCAACTTCCCCGCTTGGCTGACATATCCCCGATATGAGAGGACGACAGGCGTTCCTTACACTTATTGGTTTCCACACACGCACACCGCTGGCCACACCGACGCCGGCACAACCACAGAAGCAGCAGCGGCAGTCGGAACTCCATCATAAAGAGGAAAATCTAATAATTGCATTTCTATGGGTTTATTACCCAAAGTACGTTGCGAGCTGCAAAATTGTCATTGTAAATGGCAATCGACAGTCATCCTGGGCACTTTGCTATACCCGCCGCCGTCTGGATTCCGTCTTTCGGGGGGGGGGGAGTGAAATGGGAAGCGAGGAACGTGCCAATGTGCGGAAGTAATTTGTATTTTCATTAGGTTGGCAACATTCTGTTGCGAATCGCATTTGGTTTTCATCTTCTTCTACTCCTTCATCGTCATTCTCGTCGGCTTCGTCGTCTGCTTCTTGCCGGTCGGTTTTTGGTCGCGGATGTCCTTCGTGGCAGCAGCTTATGTTAAGTGTCTAGAGGGGTCCGATGAGGGGAGAGGTGTGGCCTTGCATTAATGTAAATATCGAGCAAATGAAGTTGTTGATGCAACGGCGCCAAAGGACGCGCCTCCCATCGCCCCTCGAATCGGACTCATTCGATTTGCTCCCGCCAACTGTTGATCCCAATTCCCAGCGATGGGGGGCGAATCGATGTGTCTGCGGCAGCAGCAGCTTGACTCGCACGGCGCAGACAAGGACGAGTTGGCGGACAAGCGGATGGAAGGACGCCGGGACGGGCATTGAATGCTAAAGCACAAAAACGGATATGAATTGTGAACGCGGAAAATGAACAGAAATTAAGTGACTTCCGTTACAATTTTCGTATGTCTCGCCGTCTGGTCGAGTGCAAATGTTATTTGCCAATATGACACACCCACACACACGCACACACACACACACACACATCCGCACGCACACTCGTGCGAGGCAAAAACTCCGCAGGATTTTGCTTGCCGCGAGAGGACAACGTGGCGTAAATGGGCTGTGGGCGTGGCAGGGGGCGGGTGGGCATTTCCGTATTAGCCTTTTAAATAAATTTGAATCTACCAAATGAACGAAATTGAGGGCCAGAGGGCATTTGGTTTTTTTCCCCAATTGAATTTCAACGGATTGAAGTTTTTGTTCAGATTGCAGGATGAATCGAAAAGTTTGTGGGCTTTGTTGGGCGAAACGGAAGGCGGAGCAGCGAAAACATACATAGATAACAGGGGATGGATAGAAGGAGGAGTCCTTTGAGTGGCGTCCTGTCTTTAAACTCGCGGAGTTTAGGGGGCTCTAGAAATCCTGAAAGAGTTTAAGCTGCGATTTTGAATTTTCTGAGTGGCTAGGAAAGGGAAATTTAAAAACCAAGAAGATTTTTCTAACTGTAAATGCGAGGATCCTTTATGTAAATAAGCTAGTTAACCTTTAATTCGCTTAAAAAGGAGTATCCCTAGCCTCAGATAAAGTTTCATAGAACAGCACCACCAGCAGCCTCCCCGTAGGGGGATTTGAGGGTCCGGCAGGCGTCGGCGATATTGGAGAATCCATAGGAATCTGTCTGTGGGTGTCTACGGATACGCAAATAACGGGAAAGGAAGGCGACTGCCTGTTATGCCGTTAGGCGGGCGGTTGGGGGGTCCTGGCCGGCTGGCGGTGGGTGGGTGCAGTGCTTTTGCATTTTGTAGTTCCATTTGCGCTCATAAAAATATAAAAGAATTCATGATTTTATTTTGCAATCAGCACGCACACACCACACACACACAGGCACACAGGCACACACGCACTCGCCACACCATTCACACACACTTACAGCCACACACACACACACCACCTATGCATACGCCTGTTGGCGGTGGCCGGGTATGAAGCATAATAAAATTGGGTGGCTGTGATTCTTTTCTTTTTCTGGGCTTCCTTTTCTTACCCCAAACTGGTGCGGACCCTTGGCAGGACTTCCCAGACAACAGGGCGGCAGGACGAAGGTGTGAGTGACAACAGGAAATGGTTGCCAAGTGGCAGAGTGCAAAAGTTCAGTCAGCGGTCGCGCAATGTTCGCCTTCAATTTCTTTCCTTAGCTCGTGACAAATTGAGAGCGAAAAGGCATCAAAAGCTCTCCGTGTGTGTGTGCGTGTGTGTGTGTGTGTGTGTGTGTGGAGATAACACATAAGGTTATGAGTTATGTAAATCTACAAATAATAGACCAAGAATGTGCATGAATATGAATATAAATTGAATTTACATGGCAAGCAAAGTGCAAATCGTATTTATATTCATTTGACCATGAAAATCACCAGCAACGAGGACGACGACTTCGCCTTCTCCTTTCAGCTGGGGTTGGTGTCACGGTGACTTTTAAGTCACGACACACAAGTGGGGCGTGTAATTGACACTTCTCGCCATCCAAAAAATTCAATTGACTGGCGCGGGCGGCGCCCGAGCGGCGTATGAGTGATTTTTAATTAATCCCTTTGACACCAAACAAAGAACAAGACCATCAGGGAGAGGAACAGAAGGAAAGCAAAACGTGCAAAGTGAACTCAGCAGTGGAGGAAGTGGCGTGCTTAAATTGGTTAAAAGATCCCCGCTAATTGATTTTGTAAGGCGCCTTTGTGGTCCTGAGGTCCCTTTTCGAGAGGGTTTTGTTTTTGTTGGGCCTCTTAAGGGAGTTTTTGTGGCCTCAGAAGAATATTTTGCCAAGTTTAATAAGCTTTTTTGGAGTTCAGACAAGAATGGGAATCTTAGGAGGAAATGCGATTTAGGCAAAATAAATGATTTTTACTTTCTTTTCTTTAACCATTTACATATTTTATTCATTCTCAAGTCTCAAGGAGTTAAAGGCCCGCAGAAGGAAAATTTCAAGGGGAAACATAAAGATTCATAAACTAGGTTTCTTCTTCCCAAGAATTCCTGTCCGATTTCCAATATTTGTAAGTATACTTTGGGTAAGTTTTATTTCTGATCTTAGGGATCCCTTGATTATCCTTCATCAGATCCAAAACTGTCTAAAATTAGGCCTCTCTAAAAGGTTCTCCGATGGCTTCAAAGATTTGGCGGATGATTCGATGAATAGAATTTTAGATATCATAAGAAACTCCAAATAAGCCTAATTTCCCGCTGGAGATTTTTGGCTGTGAGTCCTGCTTTTGTCTTGGTTACTTAATTGGCCATTTGACCTTTTCGTGAATGAGAAGTTGACTCAACTTGACCCGTGGCACTTGTCAAACTTGTCGAAAATCGCAACTAATTTGTTCCACAAACAGCAGGACATCAAACGCAGGAGAGCCAGTGCAGCGGCAGGGCCTGGGGTGTGAGTGCCAGCGGAGCAACAATATTTGCTCGATTTAAGCCTCAAAGTTTAATTAGAATTCAATTAAATTATATGTCCCCAATAAACATGAGAACCCAAGAAGCTCCCGCCCGGGCGGACGGCAAAAGGACGACCACAGGAACCGACACGAAATCAAGGATTGCCAGACTTCAAGACAGCACGTGTTCTGGATTCAGTTGGTTTCCAGCTCCTTCCCATCCTCGTGTTCTGACTCCTTTCCTACGTGCGTATAAATTCAATTATTTTTCGGTTTGACTTGTAAGATTTTATGCAGATTTCATAGAGATTTTCCACACACCCGCCCGATACGGTTGGACACCTTGAAAAGGACACTGTCTTGAGAACACGAAGGACACCTCGACTGTCATTCGCAGGGCAAAGGCAAAGGACTCCTCTGGTTTTTGCGGCCAACGGCAACGCCGACACCGACTGGCAAAATCTGTCACGTTCATTAGTATGGATAATAAAACCTGGTCATTTGTCCACTTGGGTATGTGTGTGTGTGTGTGTGCGGGTGTGTGTGGTTGTGTGTGGTTGTGTGTGTGGAGTTAGTTGGCCGTGCAGATGGCGTTTTTGAAATTGTTAAATGCGATTTCTTGAGCAGAGCAATCCAAGGACATTTTACATTGCGGCTTAGCCGCAAAGTAAATAACCGCATTGGCTTATGGCCCATGACAGGGCCAACTGACCGAAGCCCCACCCCCCGCCCTCCACCCCTACCAAATAGTTGGCCAAAGGACTTTCACATTTCAATTAAATGAATTTTATGGTTTTTTTTTTTTTTGGTTTTGCTGGGCGAATTGTTTCTGGCAATTTGATGGCTCCTTGGCCAAGAAGCCTGCGTGTGTGTGTGTTTGCTTAGCGTGGCCACAACGTCAACAATTTGACCAAAAGAAAAACCCCGCCGGGTTAATACGCAATTTTTGCTCTCCTAGGGACCTCAGGGGACGACGGCGGTGCTGGGCAAGTTGGACATCAAAAAATTCCCCACAATCTAGGAAGCAGGCTGGTGGAGGGGGAGGGCGGTTGGTTGCGATTTGAAAATCATTTTCAATAATTTCTTTTACGGCTCGCCTGTCCTGGCTGTGGAGCGGGCGGCCTTCACATATGGGATCGAGCTCCTGGGAGGGTTTTGGGCGCGCCGCTTGTTTATTTGTACAGGAAACTCATTACGCAAATCTCCCCAAAGCTATACGCAAATCCTTTTTTCACCCCTCAACCACACACACACGGCCGACTCGTCCGTCGTTGGGCCTTTGGTTTTATTTTTTTCGTTGGTTTTTGTTTTTCTCGAAGCTAAGCCCAAGGAAGGATGTGTGTTTGGGGGAGGTAAGGACGAAATGCCATTAGTGGGCTGCGCACATCAATAAATCTTAAAGTCCTGAGTAAACATTAAACCTTTTGATCTGCATCAATTTTATTGCCCCAGAAACAAAAAAGGCACAAAGCGAAAAAAACGGAGCCAAACACAAAATGAAATCAAATATAAATAAAATCCAATTGCAGAACATTCGTTCATCCTAACAAATGACGAATGCCCTTTCCAAAAGACAGAGAAATGTCGGAAGGAGAAACTAAGAAATTTAAAGGGACAAATTGAAACTTCTACTTCACTCGAAATATCTCATAGAGGATATTGAAATTCTGTGCTGGTAAATTCTTAAATAGCCTTACTGAAAACCTGCAATCAAGAATTCCTGGATAGATCTAAATTATTCCAATATTCTAAATGAAGTAGGGGAACCAAATTATTCAGGCAGAAAAAATTTAGAAGTAGCAGTTTTCTCTGATTTTGCTGTTTAATTCTTGAACTTCAGAAGCAAATTTGTTGGGACAACAAATCCAATTTGGCTGCTGTTAGGGAATTAAAGAATTTATATAATCAAGCAAAACTTGGTTATATATGTCTATGATCCTCATAAAATCCTGTGGCATCTAAAGCGAAAAACTCTTAATTCTTAATAGCTTTCGAGACTCTGAATATGTAGAAAATTACTGAGCAGCTCTTCTCGAAACTTCCCCAAAGTCACCTCGGCCCCGCATTTCTTTTTTCAAATCCCAAAAGCTCTTCTTCTTGGTCTCCTTTCCTCTCCCTCTCGCTGTACCGCCTTCCCGGCGTTTCTTCTTATCAGAAAGATAAAAAAAAAATCATGTCCTTTCATATAACCGAAAAAGTCAGAATCGCTCGGCTTGTTTGCTCCTCCACGAACATTTGTAATATCTGAGCACAGAGTTGAGGGCGAGGGTGTGGGTGGGGGAGGGGGCGGCGTGTGTAGGTGACTGGGTGTATTTGTATTCACCGGCAAATCCCCAGCCGAGCAGCTGTTGGTCTTATTTTCATTGTCGTTGTCTTGGGGGCAACTTTTATTTTTGTGATATTTTAGGCTCGTCCTTTCGGATTTCACTTTATTTGCTGTCGTCGTCGTTGTTTTTCTGCTGTTCAAGTTAAAGTCGCGTGTGGCACAAATCATCTGTTGCGTATTAAAATCAATCCCCTCTCCGCTTTCGCCGACGGCTGAGGCAAATAAAGCGAAGAAGCAAAAAACATGAGCCAAAAATTCAGGCCACATCATTAGAGGCTTACGAATTTATTTACCCGCAATTTCGTTCCCCGTTTTTGGGCCGAGATTCTTATCGGACTTGCGGGGGAAGTCTTTGCATTTAATAAACCGACTTAGGTGGACCCGAAAAGCCAACCTGGAATTTTCAAGCTGCTCTGGTTTTGAAAATTCGTTAGTCGTTTTTAGGTTTTATTATTTAAATTTTATAACTGCAGAAAATATTATCAAGCTGGCAAATTGGGTTGGCTGTTTACCGTCAGTCTGGTTTGAATTTTTAATTTTTCTTTAACGGTTCTTGAACTGATCTGCAGCTCGGCTTTGTTTTTGTCTTGGCGGTTGCTTTTAAATGTTTTTAGTCCTTAACCCAAGTCGCCAGGGTCACGTAAGCTTTGACATTAGCCCTGCCAATCCGATTTCGGATGTGTTGATTTTCCTCCCATTCTTGGATTTGATTCTCCAGCCAAAGAAAAAAACATTCGCTTGGCTTTTCATACTCCCGCCTATTTTTGTTGTGTCTTTTGCCTTTTGCCGGCGAAACCTTGGATTTCTTTGACTTGGCTTAATTATCGAACTAAACGATAGTTTGGAAGGCTGACGTTTGATGACTGTCTGTCAAATCTGTAATTTCTGACTTGTCTGCAGCAAATTATTACTGAGTTCTCATCTGAAAAGAGTTTGGATTCACGCTTTGATTTGTTGAAAGTATTAATTATAGTGAATCATATTTCGAGCTATGTACCGCTGGGTTAAAAAAAGATATCGTGAACCTGAACACCCTGCGGCCGTAGGTGGACTTGGCCGTCGCAATCTCAGGTTTCGAAGGACTCGCTGGGGTCCTCCTCTCAGGGGCAAATTATGCCCTTTTTCGGGTCTTTGGCCAATGCCGTATGAGGTGGCTGGAAGGCCGCCGTTGCCATTTGAGCTGTACAAGTCACTGGAGCGTCCACAGGCTCCGCCGTCACCAAGGATGTTCCCATCACTCGACCATGGCAAGTGGGTTCCCAGGATTCCGCCATTGCCGGAGCAGCCGTATGTTTCCCCGATGAAGCCGCCGCCGCCGGCAACTCTTCCCCAGTTGTGGCTTCCAGTGGCCTTGCCGGCCTGCATGTGGACGAAGAGCTTCGTGGAGAAGTTGGTGACACAGCCGCCGCCACCGGTGCTGACAGCCAGCAATGCCAACTTCTTGGTTTATCCCACACTACTATTTTGGAGCCAGGGTCAGGTTTCGCCGAACTGCTCAGTGTCGCCAAGTATGTTAATGATCTCGGCCCCCTCGCTGGACTCTTCTGCGCCATCGGCAGCAGTGGAAGAGGTGGCCGGGGGGCCGAGATCCTGGCGCTTTTGTTTTCCCCTAACCGACGGCCACATGCGCTCACTGCAGGATCTACTGAGGCCATTGAAGTCGCCAGTGCAGCCGCCACTGAAGCCGCCAATGAAGCCGCCCGAGAAGACCACAAGGAGGATCGTGAGGAGATTGGAGGAGAAGTAGCCTTCACCCAAATAGGAGTGGACTTTGGCCGACGAACTGCCGATGATGGGAAAACCCAGACAGACGCGGCCGCGCCGAAAAGGGTAAGGAAGAGCGAATCAAAGATCCAAAAACATCACTTCCAATCTTCCAGCAGTTGAAGTGACAGGCCTAAAAAATCTTGGGGGAAATGAAGCTCAATAGAAACTCCAAGCAAGTTGTTAAGAAACGATAAAAACTCAAATTTTTTTTCACGAAACAAGTAAGTTGATTCTTGCCGAGTCGAGTGGATCAAATACTTATTTTGGGTAAGCCTCAGGAAATTCAATTCAAATTATAAAGATTTTAAAAGCTGAAGGGCAGCGCATGTCTGGGTTGGGATCGTTTCTTTATTATAATACAATAGAAGTAAGAGAATCTAAGAATAAGTAAGTAGAATTTGGGATCCTACAAAACCAATCCATTAACATTTATAATATTGCAGACGAAGACTTCTCAAGAAACATCTTTAGATGCCCTTGAATTTAAACTTTGATTACCAGGAGACATTTTAAGATTATATGCATTTTTTAGATGCGCCGATCCACCGATTGGAGGAATCCCTTGAATCAGCTTTTCATTTTGAAAACTACTTTAATGTCAAGCCCTTTATAACGAACGATTCCCAACATTATCGTGAGTACAGAAGACGCAAGAAATCTTTGAATCTTTAAGCCATTTCAAGAACTTTAAAAAATCCGCCTAAAACTTAAGATTATATTTTCCATTGGGCATCAGAAGGCGAAGCTAAGCCGATAGAATTCTAAACATTTTTATAAATTCCTTGGTTTCCCCTAACGTGAAATTATTACAGATCCTAAACAAGAAACTAATGCGATTCTAGCTGAAGGCTCGAAGTGACTTCCATGTATAAAATTCAGGGGACTGGGGACGTTTTAGCCTTAAATTCCACAAGATCTCTTGGGATCGGCGAAGGGCTGACCACACGGATTTTAAAATCAAGCTAAACACATTTCAGGAGGCAGGAAACAGGACTGGAAAACCGGGACTCATTCAACTTAACTAAGGAGTATGAAAATCAGATTGGAGTCCCGACTTGATTTTCTGCAAGAATCGAATCTATAATAAAAATGGAAATGGAGATATTGGTCCTGAATAAAACCACGGAGACTGAGAAAAATTTGTAGAACTAATTAGCATTTAAGAATTCAATTTTGGGGGTCTGTTCTGTTCTTGCATAAATAACTTTTCTAAGCAATTTTAAAACCAAACGAAACTGAGACTCTTATCTTTATAATCTTTATAAACCTTAGATTTAATCTAGTTTTAAACAATAAAATTTTGTATTTAATAAGCCACCGATATCCCTGATAAATAAACACTGTTAAAGCATTTTTTAAAGTCCTTTCGTTTAAACAACTCTACGAAATTGCTGGCTGCCGACTGTTTGGCCAATTTGGCCATTCCATTATCCGCAGCTCGGAAAGAGGTCCTAAATTTTCCTTTCATTTTTTGTTTTTTGCGATCTCCTTCGGTGGATTTTTATAAAAACTTTGCCGTCATCATAAAATTGAAAAAAATGAGCACAACAAATTAGAGAGCCTGCGAGGGGGCGGCCGCTCGGGCAAAGTTGGCCGGCTTTTGGACCGAACTTTGAAACAACAAATGATGTTCAAGGTGTCAACTTTGTCCATCCATCGAAAGTTACAAGGGACACTGGACAAAAAAAATAACAAGGAAACAATATTCAAGCTCGAAATGAAGTTGCAATTAGTCAGCTTTTGCCCAGCGAGTCGTCGATTTAAAGTGGCAGCGCGTCAGAAATCGGCCGAAGGACAACTGCCGGCCAATCCTCGAGGGTTAATGAAAAAGCAAACAACCGCCTGAAGGCGATGCAATGCGAAGCGTCCGAAAAAAAGGGAAATTTTCAATTTCATTTGCCACCTGCGACAGGACCAAAGTTTCCGGGGAGTTAGGACGACGGGGACGGCAAGCAACATAAGTAACTGTAAATTGTTGTTGTTGTTGCGAAAGACACAACTGTACCGTTTCAGAGTTCCAGCTTCAATCTGACAGCGTTGAGTGGATGGGGTGGCCCGGCTAGGATTCAGATTGCAATTGTGCAGGCGTCACAGCGCAACGGTAAATAATAAACAAAAAAAAAAAAAACGCATCGCTGTTCGCCATTCACCGTTCACCGTTTTGCTATTCGCCTTTTTTCTCGGGCTCAACGGTTTTGCCGGTTTCATTTCCCGTGCCTCCCGAAAACCAGAGCCCGGCAGCACCAACGAGGGGGAGGAAAAACCTCAGCAGCTATAAAATAGAAAAAACAACTCGGCAAACCTGCGAGTGTACCTGGAAAATGTCTCACAACTTTTAATTAGTTTTTGCTTAAAACCAACGCACGCCGCTGCGTTTATGGCAGGCAAAATGCAACCCTGCAGGGCGGCTCCCATATTTTTATGTTTTTATTCTCCGATCTGGGATTATTTGTGTGCCACAGATACGGCATTTGAAAGGGTCCTTGGCGATCAGATAAGTCCCTGGATTTGCGGCTCTTTTGGGTTGTGGGTGGGCTGACTGTTCAACCCTTTGCGGGAACTGTACTTGATATTTTTCTTGGGCGTGCCCTGAGCTTCCCCTCTGTCGAAGTGCCTCCTTCTAGCAAGCTGTACTTGTTTTCTGGACTGACTGTACTTTTCACTCAACTCGCTGCCTGGGCTCCCGACTTGCTGCCTTTTGAGGTGACTGTACACTGGCAGCTGCCTCTAAGGATGCTCATCAAATAAATCGCCCACGCAACATAGAAATTAGCCAGGAAAAAAAAAAGGAAACCGAGAAGCACTGACTGCACCGCTTGGCACAAACTGTACCCACGCAGTTGGGAAGACAACTGATGGAAGTAAATCAAATGAAAGTTCAAGTGAAAGACGGAAATTAATTGGGAAACAAAAAACACGGTGGTGGTGGCTGAGTCCTGTCACCTGCAAAAACAACCACAAAGAAAGTGACGACAAGAGGGATAAGAAACGGCAGCCGAATTCCAACTTCTGTTCTCGAAATTCAAATGAGAATTCACCTCCCCCTCCTAGAAAAGGGGCGTTGACTGGGCCCTGCAAATTAACTGAAATTGCTGGCCAACACCGGCGCTCGAGTGAGTTGCCACCTTTAACTCTTAACTTAATTTAAAAGGAGCCCCATCACCAGCACCAGGTGGGGCAGAAGGTGTGGGCGATGGATGGCTTAGTGCCTTGGAAAATGTTAATTACTTTTAATGCTGTGACGGAACGTCAACACGGGTCTTGACCTTCAGCGGAACAAGCACCAAACAAGCAGCCGCGGTTCACAGTCCGCAGGTCCACAGTCAATTTCCCCCGTCTCATCTGTTGAACGGATGGGGGGCTGATTATGACACGACGGCCATTGACTGCGTGACGGGGTTGAGGGGGAGGAGTGTATTTTCGCCGTCCTTGCCAGTTCACCTGACGCTTGCCAATTTTGATATCATACTTGGAATAAGTTAACGAATCCCAGGGCCGGGGGGCTAAGTAGATGGATGGATGGACAGCTGGATGGATGGCTGGCTGGCTGGCTGGCTGGCTGGTTGGCTAGCTGGCTGGTCGGTTGGCTGTGAGTTAATTTAAAATTTTCCAGCCAAGGCACACGACAAGTCGCCGGTTGACTTGTCGTTCATCTTGCTCTCATTTCACTGCTTGTTGTTGCTGTAGTGAAAGTTGTAATAATGTTTGTTTAATTTAACTGCGCAACGTGCCCTCGCCGTGAACGAAATGATAAAGTTCGTGGGCAATTTCCCTATCCCCTATCTGTTGCTTTCAGTGTTCATTAAATAATTGCAAAAGTGTCCTTAGCCGTGCTTTGATTATCTGAATTATGACATTTTTATTGCATTTGCGCGGCTGGCCCCGCGTTGCCCTTGGTTTCCATTACCGTTCAATTACGCAATCTTCCACTTTTATTACAATAAATTGCATTATAAATTTAAATTCCTTATTTCTACCCCTCTCCCTTGGTCTGTCCCATCGTTTTCCTTTCTCTTAATTTTCTGGAATGCTTTCTAACCAGAAATTACGAGCCCTGTGAGATGATGGAAAAAACAGCGGATTAACTAAATTGACAAACTGCCATTAAGTTTGAGGTAAATTGAGTAAGCGGACATTCCCAGCATACAAACAAGTTAAACGCTAAAGAAAATTTTAATGGCCCCTCGGTCAGTCAACCCCACGAAAAGAATTCAAGTTATCCGTTTTGCCTGGCAATGCAATTTTATCCGCCGCTTTACCTCACTCGCTGCGGTTTGTTGTCTGCCCCTCCTCAACCCTCCGATCACCAACGATCCAGCGGCATGAATTCTGCTCGGTTTCTTGTTTCGCTCTCTAGTCGACCTCCCCCGTCGTCCCCGTCGCCTCTCCCCGGTCGACAACTTGAAAGCCACACGGCGACCGCGCCGATTTCTTATCTCGTTTTGAATCAGTGGGCCCGCTTCCTACCCTTTGGGGCTAACAAGCTTCTGTTTTTCTGTCGCTTTTTGTGTCAACAAAGCGTAAACAATTAAAACCCTCCAGAAATATGAGTCATCGGAAATTCGAGAGAATCAAAAGCAGAAGATTTTTGAGGGCATTAATTTTCAGTGTCTTCTGTTTGGAACTTCTTATGGAGTTTGGCGCTCGATAATTCAGAAGAGAGCTCTTGAGGCAACCAAATAAAAAACTCTCCAACAATCTGAGTCAATTGAAATTAGATGAAATCTAAAGCAGAAGATTTCTAAGGGCATCAGCCATTCAATTTTCAGTGTCTTCTGTTGAAGCTTCTTATGGAGTTCGAGGTTCAAAAGAAAGGGCACCTCAGATGACCAAATTAAATCTCTCCAAGAATTTGAGACATTGGAAATTGGAAGGGTTTTAAGGCAGAAGATTTCTGAGGGCATCAGCCGTTCAACTTTCAGTGTCTTCTGTTGGAACTTCTTATGGAGTTCGGCGCTCGATAATTCAGAAGAGAGCTCATCATACAACCAAATTAAAAACCTCCAACAATTTAATTCATTGGGAAGCGAAGTAAATTGAAGGCAGATTTCTGAGGGCATCAACTATTCAATTTTCAGTGTCTTCTGCTTGAGCTTTTTTTGGAGCTCGGACTTCCAAAAAGTCAGGAGAGGATGAGGCCAAAAAAGATATGGACGCATAAAATATTCAACTGGAAGCTTGCTTGTGAGTTCTTCAAGTCAGACCCAAGGATCTTTATATTATTCTAGGAAGTTGAAGCAAAATTCCTTTCAATATTCATGACCCAAAAAGCAAATCCATAGACTCGTCTTCACTGGCAAGATTCTCAGGGAGTTCAAACCAAAGAAGCTTTCAGTTCAGCTTCAGTAGCTCGCTGACAATTATGACTCATTATATGCGCGTTGTACCCGAAAAGCTCAAGAAGAACAAAGGATCCACTCCCGGCAATCCTCCAAAAAAAGGGCAAAGGCCGCGGTAAAGGGCTAATAACAGAAGGTGGAGGAGTAAATCTCCAGCCGGCCTGCATGGATTTCATTTGCCATTCACACACACACGTGAATGGCACTTTGGTTAAGGATAATTCCGATGGTCCTGCCGCTTTTCAAACGCGAAGAGAAAGCCCACCGGCGGGCGGGGGCAGCCGACTGGTTGGCTTTCCAGTGGGCGGCGGACTGAGTTGCTCATTTTTTATGACTTCCATTTTGGCCCCGCAGCCCACCACGCATATGTGTGCGGGGTCGGTGAGGTGGGCGTCTCGTTGACATAATAAAATTGAAAAAAAGAACTCATTAAATTAAATGCAGTGTAAAATGCGCATAAAACTCTGTCGCGCGCGTAAAAATGACGCGCAGGATAAACAGAAAATTCACCGTCACCCACACAGGGATGAATTCAGGATTGCCAACAGCCACAGCCACAGCCACAGCAACCGTGGGCCAGTTTATGCGAACGCCTTCGACAATCGCTCAATCACACAGACAGGACCAGGACCGGGACTAGGGCTCTCGCCTGCCCAACTGCTGGGCGAGGACGAATGTCACCGCAGACTGTCGCGGGGGCGGGGGCGGGCCACTGTGCGTCACTGTGACTCTAAGCAGCCTTTTATGCTGTTAAGCTTCCTTTTGTTGCATTTCATAATAAAAACAACAACGGACAGCCAGCCAACCAGCCGTGCATCGGGGCACTTTTGCTTTACTCATTGGCTGGCCGGGTGGGTCCTTGGTGTGGCGCAGTTGCTGGCGTTATTGTCTCACCGATAAGGACATTAAAGTGTGTGCACATTTATCGCACACACACACACCAGCCAGACATTCACACTGACACCGACACACGCGTCTGGCCTTTCCCCTTGGTTGGCTGTATTGATGCGTTCCCCTTTTGACTTTAACTAATTAGAAGAAGGACTTGCGTAACACAATGATTGCGCAACAGGCTGAGCTCACGTGAACGCTTCTGTCACGTTTTCCAGGACCCCCCGACCCTTCGCCTTATTCGCAAATCACAGCCAACGGATTTGACTGGCAGCCAGGAATGAATAACTCCACACCACCTGCGTGTTTTGGGCTGGGAAGCTCCGGCAATGGAAACCCCTCAAATAATTGAGTTTGTTGTGCAACAAAAGGAACTTTCACCACACCCAAAGTTGGCCAGCAGCTTCTTTTCGGGGTGGAGGGGCCTTAAGAATCCGGAAGCTGAATCGAAATAGTCCGCCTTAAAATTTGGGTGATCCGGTAGTAAACCATTTTCTAATCCTGGACAGCCCCAGCCTAGACCTGAGCCAAGGCAAGAGATACTGCTGAATCGGTTCCCGAAACCAGGTTTCCTCCAATCTGCAATCCGCACGGAGCGGAGAGGCGGAGTTCTAATCACATCTTTAGCCAGCCAAGCCCTTTCGTAAGTTTTCAGTGAAATAGTCGCCAGCTTAAATTCAAAGCTGAAGGTCCGACTCGACTAGAGGTACTCCATTTTTGGAGCCCTAAGTCTCCCCAACTCTACACATTAATAAACTTCTGGCACTCAAGTCTTCAAGGTTCCCAACCAGTTAAACGCCTTGCGATCTCGTCCACTGATCGACTTCCCAACCAAACCGCATTCGAGACCAACAAACAGACTGCTGTTTGGCTGAATCAGAACAGAGCTGGAGCCTTGTTCCTTGGCCCAACTGATTCGCATTCGAGACCAGCAACCAGAATGCTCCTTGGCTGAACCAAAACCGAGCCTGAGCTGGAAACAAACCCGAACCAAAGCCAGGCCACTGAGAATCGAAACGGAAGCGCTGCTGGGACTTCATTAACCATTTCGAAACCCCTAAAGCGTTTCGTTATTCCAGCCAGGAAACCATTCTCCAGCTATTCCTTGGCCATAATCGAACCTCCGATAAACTGCAGCTCGAAGGAGCTGGCAGCCAATTGAGAAGGGGAAGGAAGGAAAGCGAACTGAGTAGTAAAACTTTAAATTCATTTTTATTTATTTACGATGCCAGCAAGCTGGGCACGTTTGCTTAACTGGGCGTTGCCGGCTGAGGGCGTGGCTCGAACCATATGGAATCTCCATCATCGTCTGTGTATGTGTTTGTTTATTTCCCGCCGCCACAATTCACGAGCTCGTCTCGCAAGCCTTTGACGCAATTTTATTACATCGCCTTGGATGGTTAGATGGTTTGGCTTGGTGGGTTGGCTGGATGATTGGATGGTTGGCTCAAACGCCATTGCTAATGTCATTCAATGGCTAAGCCAAAGCCATAAAATCGATTAATCATAAATAAACACAAGCACACATCCACAGCGATGACGACGACTGAATGATGATGGCCCAATGTAACCACCGACCAGCGGAGCAGCCACCAGAGAAAGTGGAGCAGGAGAAAGCGCACAAAGAAAAGGATTCACTGGCCGCCTGTCTGCCCGGCATTGTCAACTGTGCGTTCCTCACATACGCAGACAGTCGAATGGTCCAAGCCAAGAGAGCAACTTCAAATCGAGGACTCCTTGAGGTAACACTACAAATACCCTGCGCCAGAAAAGATCTCTCGATTCCATCAGCATCAAATAGTAAGTTGTGGGTTCTTTGAAGGTTTTAGGAGTGGCAGAAATTAGGAGTTCCCAAAAGTACAGGCCCGTTTGAACTTGCTAATTAGACTGTCAGTCTCTTTATGATTTCATTTGACGCGGATTTAGTCGAGGACTCATACCCCAAGAATCCAAGGAGCTCACAAGATCGCTTAGGCCACAGCGACTTGATAATTATCCAGGATATAAATGACCCACCAGGACTTGTAAATTGCAAAGGCAACGCATGCAACGGGAGGGCAACGAAATTAACTGAGGAACCCAGACAAACAAGCGAACAAGGACAACGATGTCCAGACGACAAATTGAATGAAAAGAATTTTTGGCTTAGAAGACGCAAAAGTCAGAGGGCAGCTGCGTTGAGAGCATTTAAATTGTCAAAGCGGAAAAGGCGCCCTAAGCCGACGATGACAGCAACCACCAAGGAGCAGGAGGTCAGCGCAGGATACTGGTCAGCCGACCAGGCGCTGGCGGGCCCCCCCAACACGTTGACAATGTTGACAACAACGGCCAGCAGATTTTATGACATGACGACCACGACGATGACAACGTCCACGACGAGCCCGACGACGATGAGCTGGAGATTAAAGAGGACCCGCGCCGGACTTCAAGTCCCTTTAAAGGATAATTAATGAAGGAATGCCAATCGAAAAAACCCAAGTGCCAGCGATTTTTTCGGCTCAACGGCCTCAGGTTTGTCAAAGTGATAAATATTCGACCCAGTCCATACCTCAGTTCGTCCGCAGACGCCTTGCGGTGCCAGCTTTTTTTTCTGGGGGAGGGTGCAAAGTTTCTGCGGTTCCTGTTGTCTATTTGTATTCGGGTTTCATTTATTTCGAAAACAGTCTCATGCTGCGCCGGGCGGGCCGGCGGGGAGGTCAGCTCGGTTCCGATTGTTTGTTAAGTCGAAATCAATACGCTTTAAATCGCCTAATGTACGAGCATTTGAATATAATTTTGGACTCAGAATTGAAAGCGGATTTGCCACCACCGCCCCCACAGCCACTCACGCCATCAATGTCAGTGTCAGGCGACAGCAGCGAGGGGAAAAGCGGCGTGGGTGGTTGGGTTGGAGATTTTGCAACAATTTGCTGGTTTTGACAAAGACTAGAAATTTATTATGTGCAAATGTTGACAAAGCGTGGGGATTTCTTTTGAGAAAAAATGGAAAACAGCAAAATAAAATCATCAAGCTCGGAGTGTTCTTCTCGAAAATATAACCAACGCTAATTGTACCCTTTACCCACTTTAAGGTAATTTTATTTACCAGAGTCATTTTATTTCAGAGCTCCCAACTTTCACATAAGACTTTTAAGTTCCGCTTTCCGCTGTCCTTCATTATCTTCCTTAACTTTTCCTATAAGTTTTATCTTTTGAAAGGGGAAGGGTAACGAAGCCAACGATTTTTTACCACTTCCCCTTTCTTGTTTGTGGTTCTTATCAATTTTGTTCTTTGGTTATTGTCACCTGATATTGATTTTCAAGCCTACCGCACTTAGGTCCTTGGTTGCCAGGATTCCCAGGCTACTCTTTAACCATTAATGCTGCGATTTATTATTTTTGCGCTGCTCTTCTGCCCTCGCCCCTCAGAGCAGCGAAGAGCCAACAAGTTCAACCCAAGTTATCCCAATTAGTGGATATTTTTTGTTCTTTAGCTTTTCACCCTCGACCTGAGAAAACTTTCTCACTTATATTTTCGTTCATATGAAATACACACACACACATTTATATACATTTATATATAATCCTCTTTTCTTGGTTGCCGTATTCGGTTCCGCTTTATTTTTCTACTCAATTCCGCTTAATAAAATTCGCTTATTATCGGCAGATAAAAACAGTTTCAAGTGTGCAGAGAACATCAACCTACACACTCACTCACACCCACCCAACACCCACACACACTCGCACATACGCACGCCCTCAAGTCGGTTACTTAGTTTCAAAAGTTTCTATTACCGTGCTGACAGTAAGAAGACCGGGCGGGTCCTTTGCTCTCCGGCGCGGTCCTTGGCTGCGCTACCTTCGTGTTATGATTATGGCGATGATACCACCCCCCGTCCCCAGCAACCCCGGCAGGCGTCGTAGTCTTTATAGAACATATTTTGCCATGTTTGTCGGCATTGTTAACATGCAGTTTCCTTCGCATATCCTTCGATGAGGTGCGACGGGTTGGGTGCTCTTTTTTTTGGTTTTCAGTCAATTTCGCCGTCTGGCGATTTCACTTTTATGCTCTGCTGGCCGTTGATTTTAATATAATCGCATCTATTGGGGGATGTGGAGCTTTATGGAGTAAAGAGGGCGAGGGAAGAGAGTGAAGTGGTGAACCAAAACATTTTGGCTTTGAGTCTTTGAATTTGGGAATTCTACAGGAAATTTTGGACTTTCGGATGAAATTTGTTCCAATTCCTCTTTCCCTTTTAAGATTTTAAAGGTCTGGCCAATCAATAAGTCTGTTTTCCTGTTTATTTACTCGTTGCTTTATTAATTTTTATTATCTCGTCAGCTCTCATTTTTATCCCAAGGGAAGAAGAATCGTCTCAAATTTCAAGGTTTCTTCTCTCGCCAGACTCAATCGATTTCCCAACTGAGACCGAAACTCACACACACACGAGACGGTGGTTGGTTTGTCGATGGTGGCAGCGGGGAAGTGCGGGAAGCTTATGAGCGGTAATAAAATTCAATGTTGACATTTGCAGCTAATTTGGTTTTATTTTTGTTGTATACCCTGCAAGGGTATAGAAGGCGAGGGTATAATTGTTCTCCATATGGTTTGAATGATTAGAGGAACCGTTCCAGCCATGTCTCACTGTCTATCTGTCTGCCCATAACCAAATTTTGGATTTACACTAGTAATACTCGCAGTCAGATCAAGTTTTTGTTTTCTTCTATGCCTCCTCTATGTCTTGGAAGTTCAGAAATGACCTTTCGTTCCCAAATTTATAAGTCGATAACCAAACAAGCAAATCGAGCTCGAGGGTAAGGGGTAAAAACCTTCAGCTGCACCTCCTTAGGCACATTTATCATAAGTGAAAGATAAAGGCGGAAGGATGCTGGAGGAGGCCTCTGCGAAGCGTATGGGGATCGATCAGTTGGTGGTTTATAAATAGAGAGAGGGAATTTGAAGGAAGAGAAGTTGTTCCAAGGGTAAGGGTATAAAATAGTTGGCACGGCTCGCCTGTTACTTTCTTGCTTGTTTTCTTTTCTGCTTTTGCCGCTGCTCCATATTCTTGATGTTTTATTTATGAGACAACACACACACATACCCACTGTTGGCATGTGTGACACTTTAATTGAGCGATTTGCACGTGCGTAGAAATTTCGAAATTACGCAGCCAACGAGGAGACGAAGAACATCAAAAACAACGAGAAGACGACAACAACAACGACAACTGCATTGACAACTCAACCAATTAAGTCTTCTCTGTTTTCTTCAGCGACTTGGGCACATTGAAAATTAATTAAAAATTCGTGTCTGATTTTCCATTTTCCTCTGTCTTTTCCTTCAAGCAACTCGAGCGGGCAGAAGGCAAAGCAAGAACATAAAAATCGCGGTAATAAAAAATCAAAGTATTTCGAACAAACGAGGGTTGTTCGCTCCCCTCCCACCCCGCCAACCGTCCCACTCCCTTTCACTCCTCCTCCACCTAATAGCCTTCTAAATAAACAAGTAAGGAAGTAACAGTCGAGCCAGCCCGACTGTGATATACCCTGTACCTGGGACTTGGAATCAAAATAATTTTACTATTTTCAAATAAATTGAAAAAACGGCGGGCGTCGTCAAGTATTTCTTTGACTCT
>JBAMCP010000846.1:0-34262 GCA_037075105.1 Lissocephala sabroskyi
TCGAGAAGCACACGGGCATCTCGTCGTAATCGGGGCAATAAATCGATCATTAAATCGATTTGTTATCGGGCGCTGCTTTGATTTCTTTTAGTCACTTTGGCGACGCCCAAAGTCCACACGTTTTTCCCGCAATCTTTGTTTTTTTTTTCACCACGAACATATCTTCAATCGGCGATAGGAATGAGTCCTCTATAAATCTTTTTGCACCTATTTTTGTTTTCCTCCACCCACAACTTTGAAGTGTTTGCCTATCAAAATAAAATCAACGCAGTTTCCGCTGGAAGAATTGAAGACTCATAGTGAGTTAAGATTCCTTAACTTCTGGGATATCATTAAACGATTCGTAGAGGTTTCTTTGAAGTCTTTTAAAAGTCTTTCGAAATGAAATCCGCTTAACGCAGTTTTCGCTGAGAGTTTTGAAGACTCAGAGTCGTCGGTTGGGTTCTTTAACTTCTGGAGATAGAAAGACGGCTGATGGTCTATCATTAGACGATTCTTTGGGTTCCCTTTCGAGTCTTTTCAAAATTTTTTAAAATAAAATCCGGTCAACGCAGTTTCCTCTGGAAGAATTTTAGTCTCAGAGTCGACGGTTGGGCTAAGATTCCTTAAGTTATAGAGATATAACGATGAATGTTGGTCTATCATGAGACAATTTTTAAAGCTTGCCTTCTAATCTTTGAAGATCTGATTCATTTCAGTCTCACATAAAGTCGTCAGTTGGGTTAAAATTCCCTAACTTCTGGGGATATATAGACGACTTTTGACTTATATTGAGACGATTCTTGAAGTTTCCTTTCGAGTTTTTGAAAATCGATTTACCCAGTTTCTGCTGAAAGTATTTTAGTCTTACAGTAGTTCGTGGGTTGGGTTAAGATTCCTTAACTTATAGTGATAAATTCCTTAACTTTTGGGGATATAAAGACGGCTTTTGGTCTATCATTAGACGATTTTTAATGTTTTCTCTCGAGACTTCTTTGTAATTGAAGGGAAAAACAGTACAAAGTTCGTTTTTCCCCTAGGAAAGAGTAAGGGGTAAATTTTTAATGTGTGTGCTTTTAAAGTTCTTGAGATTCTACGAATAATCGGCATTCAGAGATAACAAGACAGAAGATAACCTGTTCGTCTCTTTGCCCGTCTGTTTTTTAAGTTCACAGGAGTTTGCTTCCTGCCGCTTCTACTCTTTTTGTACCCTTTACCTGTACAAGGGTAAATTAGTTTCTTTTTATCTATTTGTCTTGATCTTTGTCGTTATGGGTACTACTTTCAATGCTAAAAAAGCTACTTAAAGGCACCTAAGATTGGTTGGTCACCAGCAGAATTCAGGGCAGATCCTCCGCCATTGGGGTATAAAATTAAAAAATCTCTATTTCCGGGTTCTTATTGATCCTTTACAAATTATGGCCAATTGTGCAAGTTTCAACGCATTCGTCCTTCAGTAAGCCACTCCCGAGTTATCGCGAATCCAGTCGAGATGAGCGGTGACCCTGGTGAAGCCGGCAGGATGCCCAGATTGACAGCCAGCTGACGAACCGAAAGAAGTAACCCCCACCAATTTGTTGTGGTCATGAAGGACAAGCGGACCGCCAGAGTCTCCCTGGCAGGTGGACTTCCCGTCCGGAGTCTTCACGCACAAAATGCCGTCAGGCAGAGAGCCGTAGGTCCTCGAGCACTCGGCGGTGTCCATGATCTGCAGGTCGACGCACTGCAGCCAATCCGGCAGCGGGCTGCCATCGTAGGTGCCGCCCCAGCCGCAGGCCACCGCCCACCAGTTGGTGTACTTGTTGTCGCGGTCGCCGAAGCTGGGCAGCTCCACCTTGTTGACCATGTGCCAGAAGTCGACGTGGGGGGTCTTGATCAGGGCGATGTCGTTGCCGTTGGTGTTGGGCCAGTTGTGGTGCTGGCGGAAGTCCCAGTTGCCCACCCAGTGGGTGTACTGGGCTTGGGTGCGCCAGGTGGCTCCGTAGTAAATCGTCACGGAGGCGGCTCCGTTGGTGCAGTGGGCGGCTGTCAGCACCCAGGTGTGGGCAATGATGGAGCCACCGCACCACCAGCCGCCGCCGTTCTGGCCATTGAAGCCCAGGCCGACGGTGTAGGGGGCTTTGCCCTCGTAGGCTGGGTAGCCGTTGGTGATGCGGCCCTCGATGTCCTTGAGGTTGACGGGCTGGGCGAGGGCGGGCAGGGAGGCGGCCGAGGCGGAGGCGATGGCCAAGGCGGCGAGGGCTATGAATATTCTCATGGTGCTGGGACAATTAACGGCGAGTGGTCGGGTGGAATGAGTTTTTATACCCTGCGGTGGGGTAAG
Source organism: Lissocephala sabroskyi (assembly GCA_037075105.1). NCBI lineage: Eukaryota > Metazoa > Arthropoda > Insecta > Diptera > Drosophilidae > Lissocephala > Lissocephala sabroskyi. Next base: position 2,303 of record JBAMCP010000846.1, read on the forward strand.
ATTTATGGCGACTCTTCAGGGCTTCCGATGATTAATTCATAAATAAAGGAAAATACAAATATATGGCGCTTTCACAACGCCTCCGATCGCGGCCATAAATGATGATAAGACACGCGAACAGAATTGCCTCGATTCCCATATGGAGAAATGGAACGAATGTTTTTGTATACCATGAATTTGGGGTATATTTTTGAGGGTAACCGAATAGAACCGCTTTTGTAATTACTCTCTAAAGTAAAAGGAAAAAGTAATAGTCTTTTATATTTTTGAAGATCTTTTACCCTTTTATCAGAGGGGTATACAATGGGTAAGGGACCATGAGTTTGGGGTACATTTTTGTGGGTAAAAGAGTAGAACAGCTTTCTTATTCGCAATTAATCTCTGAAGGGTTTTGGGGAAAGTTCAGAGTCTTGTACATTTTAAAAGGTCTTTTACCCTTTCTTCCGAAGGGTATAAAAAGGCTAAGAGACAGATTCTGGGCGCCAAAGTTAATCCCTTTGAATCTCCTTCGATCGGCTGATTGATTTGTCTTTCAAGCTCTGAAAAAGAGTACCAAATATTCTCCTTAAGGCAGCTACCAATGCTTCCCCCTGTTAATCTAATCTTGAGACCAGTTTCATTCACAAATTCGTCTAATCTTTTATGCAAAGTTAAGCGTCTTTTGACGGCTTTACGGTCCGCCTCTTGTCGGCGGCCATAAAGATATCCCGGCCCTATAAAAGGACCGCTCGGTGGTCTCCGGCGATCAGATTGCTTTTGGCAACATGAAAGTGTGGCTTCTTAGTTTGGCATTGACCGTGGCGGTGGTTTCCGCCACACCCGAGGGCGACCAACCCATCGTCCACCCGAAGGACCTTCCCTCCATAACCGGCAACCAAATCGAGGGCCGCATCACCAACGGCTACCCAGCCTACGAGGGCAAGGCCCCCTACACTGTGGGCCTCAGCTTCAGCCGCAACGGCGCCGGCTGGTGGTGCGGTGGCTCCATCATTGGCCACACCTGGGTCCTCACCGCCGCCCACTGCACCTCCGATGCCGACTCCGTGACGATCTACTTCGGAGCCACCTGGCGCACCAGCGCCCAGTACACCCACTGGGTGGGCAACTGGGACTTCATCCGCCACCCCACGGACGACATCTCCCTGGTCCGCATCCCCCATGTGGACTTCTGGCACATGGTCAACAAGGTGGAGCTGCCGAGCTACAACGACCGCCACCAGAGCTACGACAGCTGGTGGGCTGTGGCCTGCGGCTGGGGCGGCACCTACGATGGCAGCCCGCTGCCGGATTGGCTGCAGTGCGTCGACCTGCAGGTGATCGGCAACCAGGAGTGCCGGAATACCTACGGCTCGGGCACAGTGACCGATTCGATTATCTGCGTGAGGGTTAAGGACGGCAAGGGCACCTGCCAGGGCGACTCTGGCGGTCCTCTGGTTACCCATGATGGAGGCAAGCTGATTGGCGTCACTTCTTTCGTGGCTGCCGCTGGCTGTCAGTTCGGCTATCCCGCCGGCTTCGCCAGGGTCACCAGCCATCTCGACTGGATCCGCGGCCACACGGGCATCTCCTATTGAAACCATAAACTGACAGATTTTCATTGAGATTTTTGAGATTTTTTTATTTTTTGTTGTAATTGGAATTGGAAAATGAGGACTTAGTTTGGGGTAGAGATGAAACTTATCCCTATTCGCTTCCTGGGTTCTTATATTCTTAAATCAGGTCAGAAACTTATGCCATTTCTGATTGCCTTTGTCGGGTGCAGATAAGGCGTTGGGGTTCTTTTTGGAATAACGGAAGTCCACACTCTAAAATAGCAATGGATTGGTTTGAATTCTCGCGAAGTTCTTTGTGGATCGGTAATATTTTTGTGGAAAATCATTTTTGGGTTCAATCCCAGCAAATTTATCCCCTATGAAAGATTAATTCTAACACGAGATTCCCGATTTTAGTATAAATTAAATGAGAAATCTGTTACCCAAACTTATCAGTTAAGTTTTCAGAGTATTTCGAATGCCGAGTTCCCTCAAATCTCTTAAGTATTTCGATTGCATTTGTTGTGCTGTCTGAACGGCAATCTTATCGTCGTTTAGGGACTTCTAAACTCAGATTAATTAGTTAGGAGGCCCAAAGACCTGGCAACCGAGCGTTGCAACGTTTTGCTGTTAATTTCCTGGAAATGCTATTCAACTATTTTTAGATCTCTTGGGAGAGAACCTATTATAGTTGGAGTGTTTGTATTCCATCCAGAATTCCAAGTACTTTTCATTGGCTTTGGACAATTAACAAAAAATATTTGTACAATTTATTGCCACTCAAATAATCAGTTCTCTAATTGGTCAAATGGTGAGAGTAGACCATTTGATAGATCATTTGTTTTATACTTTGCATGGGACGGGAATATTTAATGCGGTTCAAGTTTTGGAACAAATCATTCAAAATGCTGGTTTATTTTTTGACTCTATACTTTTTAACAATTTGAGGGATTTGCTTGATTTACTTTCATCTGCTTATAGTTTTCTATTCTTCCAATACTGAGTCTACTCGTATATCCTCGGGATCAAGCAAATTCTTTGGTTACAGAAATGGATGTTGTATTTTCTATAACAACTGGATTAATTTCCTTCTATTGGGGGTAAATTTGGATGATTGCTTGTGCGGTTGATAAGGGTAAGAATCTCTGTAATCTCAATTAATTGTTCCATTTTCAAAGCCTATTTTTAGGGCCCTGTTGCGATTATAGGAAATTCTCATTGTGTGTAGTCTGTTTTGTGGCGTATTTCAAATTCATTTCATTCAATTCTCAAAGACTCTTCGATTCCATTTATTCCTATTGCAATCTTAAAGGCAATGGCATTTATTTCCAGATTTTAGCTTTGGTCCAAAAAGCTTAACTGCATTTTGTGATTTGACCGAAAGTATTTCAAATATAAGAAATCATTCACAGCCATTCAATGGTCTCAAGTCCAAAAGAAGACTTTGCTGCTTACCTGCAATAAATAAATGAGAGCTCTCCACAGAATGAGCTTCAATGAGTTCCTCTGTTTATTTCTCGCTCTTATAAGAAATGGAGCTCTGATCTTTTAGATCCTAAAAGTTAAGCTTTCAATTCAATGAACTTAAAAGATCTGCAGAATATCCAAAAGTCTTTTAAGTAATCCCACACCAATATAAGAGAACTCTCCAATCTCTTACACTTCCTCTCAACTGAATCCCTTCAAAGACCCTTTTCAAAAACTTGTGTTAAATTTGTTGCTGGTGTATTCTGAGTATATAATTCGTGAATCGTTGAAAGTGCTTTTAGTAGGCAACGCCGGAGTTGGTCTTGATCCAGTCCAAGTAGCTGGTGACGCGGGTGAAGCCAGCAGGGGCTCCAGACTCGCAGCCAGCGCTGGACACGAATGAGGTCACGCCAATGAGTTTCCTGTCGCTGTTCAGGACCAATGGGCCGCCAGAGTCGCCGTTGCAGGTGGACACGCGGTTGGGCGTGGCAATGCAGATGACCTTGCTGCTGGCCACCAGGGAACCATAAGTGTTCTGGCAGACGGCCACGGAGACCACTTCGAAGACTTCGTACTGCAGGGTGCTGGCCACACCGGCAGCGGAATCAGAGGTCTTGCCCCAGCCGGAGGCGGTGGCCTTCTGGCCGGCGTAGGTGGAGTAGCTGCCCGAGATGGAGGGCAGGACGACCTTGTTGATGTCGCTGGTGAAGCTCACGGCGGGGGTCTTGATCAGGGAGATGTCGTTGGACAAAACAATCGAGTTGTAGCTGGAGTGCTGGCGGAAGTTGCTGCTGGCCACGGTGTAGGTCAGCTTGGGGCTGGTGCGGACGGTGGCGCCGTAGTAGATGGTGACGGAGTCGGCACTGCAAGGACAGGGGATGTTAGAGGTATCAGGATGGGGGGGGATGGGTTTGACTTACCCGCTGGTGCAGTGGGCAGCCGTCAGGACCCATTGGTTGTCGATGATGGAGCCGCCGCACCACCAGCTGCCCTTGGAGCTGGAGAAGCTCAGGCCCACCTGGTAGGGGAACTGGCCGGCGGCAGCGTTCTTGCCGTTGGTAATGCGACCCTCGATGGTGCGCACTTCGGGCAGATCACGGGGATGCACGGGCACATCCTGGGGGGGCAGGAGGGCGGCCGAGGCGGCGGCAATGGCCAAAGCGAAGACTACGAGCACTTTCATGGTTGGTCAAGTGAATGTCTTGGCCAATTCGAATGGCCAGCTTTATATAGCTGACCATTATCGATGGGTGCGCAGAGTTTTGGCCCAGTCATTTTTGTTTATTTTGGGTGGGCAGGTTATCAGGCAAAAGCCTTAAAGTCTTTTGAAAGACCGGAGGTTCCTGATTTACGAATGGCCCGGATTACTCGGCGCCTAATCAGGCCAAAGATAGCGCATCTCCCGGGCAAAAAGTGGCCGTAAATTCAAATCGAATGATAAAAAATTCACCAGACCGGCTGATAAGATTTCTTGGGCGAAAGACTTTCGTGATTTATGGGCCTAAAAATCCCCAAAGAATCCCACGATTTCTAATCAAAACTTCTTTTCTTTTCAGGTGACGCTGGTGAGTGAGATTTTTGCATATCAGGAATATTGTTATCGGCGGAAGCGGTTTCATAAATCTTTCGATTAATCGGTTTGCACTAATTCTCGATTGTCTCTGGGAATTTCTAGAGTCACGTTCCCTGATTTCTATCGAAATACGTTGGGATTTATGCTTCCCTGTCGGGCCTGTCGGCCGGTTTGATTTATTACCAAAAACACTCCACCGATAACCGACTAATCGATTGATTTTCATAATCAACTCGAGTGGCGATTTGAAAATAACTTGGGCAACGCCCAAACCAAACTTAGATTTAAATCTCATAACGCCTACACGTTCCATTCCACCTAGAAAAAGGGGAGGAAGTCTAGAAAATTGAAATCAAATCGACTTACGTGACGGGCATGGAAATGACCAAGGCCCGTCCGCCGGTAGTGGGTCAGTCCATGGACATTAGCACATAAAACAATTCATTGTCCCCCGTCGATTCCTTTTTGCTGACACACATGTGGATAGTTCGTGCCAGGTTTTTTCGACTGCTCCTTTCGCTGCTTTTGGAGTGGCGATGAGTGGGCAACTTAGAGAACCCAAGGTCCGCCCCTCTCGGTCTGTTTGCATTCACTTTCCGGCTGGCCAAAGAACAAAGGAAACTAATTTTCCCTGAAATATTTGCCGCCATTGTTGTCCGAAAGAATTGAAATCTCCAGTTCGTAGGGCTATCAATTCAGCACAAGGGGGCTCTTTAAATGTGAACAACATTATATAAATACCCAGGCAAGGGGCCAGCGAAGGGATTCGCTGCTGTCTGGGGACATTCCGTGGAAATGGCCACTGCGCTTACACACGCTTATTAGACGCATATCCTGCTGCCTTAACAACAATGTTGTCGCCTAGAGAGTCCTGGGCCAGCTGGCCTCATATGAGCTGCGCTGGGCAGTTGATATATACGAGGCATTTGGAATGCTCCTTGGCGGGCGGCGGAGACGACAAACAAGATTGCAGCAATAAAATTTCGACAAGTGAACAACAAATGATAAACGAAGCGCTGCGATAAAAAGATATCCACACACACACCCTCCCCACACACACAATCACTTAGCCCGCCAAGAAGGAGCACTCGAAATGCTGGTGGCCGTTGGCTGGCGGCTGGCCAGTCGCCGCATCGATTACATCGTTTGGCATTCCACTGACCAAGGCAGTCGACTTGGCTTCACTTTTGTGTGGGTTGGTATTAAATTCGCCGTCTGTGGTCCTGGAAATTGTCATGAGAACGTCTCGGAAAGTCGTTGGTTTGTGGGTCTGGGGAGGGATTTGGTCAACAGCTCGTCAAGCTGCCTGTTGACCAAAATTAATGACAACTGTCTGGTCCAGCTGACCCCAAGCGCATTTACTGATGACTTATCACCCAGTCCCCCGCCGGTAGTTTTAGTTTGCGAGGCCGTGGCTGTGGCTGTTTATCAAACGAAATGATTTCCGCTCATAATTCAAAATCGTGTCCTTTCAACTTGTCAACAGCAGCGGCAGCGGCAGCCGCAGCAACAACAATCGAGCTAACATTAATCATTGCACTCGATGATTTAAAGTGTCCACCGAGCGTATGAGTAATGCCGGAATCTAAACATCCCAGGCAGGTTGTCCTCAGGTCGCGACACCCCATAAACTTTACAGCCAAAACAGCCAACACTTTCGGCCAAGTCTCAGCCATCATCTTAACAACCAGCAGAGTTGTTGTATTCGACGACAGGAGCCGCCAGGACAGGACAGCCTGGGACGGCATTGTTGCAGCTGCCGTTGCTGCAAATGCATTTTTAAAAAGTTTCCAACAGCAATTTGTTGTCGCACATGATTTTCGCCCAGACACGGCCACCGACAGGTTCCCCGAATGCTGGGAGTTCTAGTTCAGGGATTTTATTTGGTAGTTGCACGGCCACAGCGAACAAGGCGAAGCATTTTAAGGATTTCAACGGGCTTACCAGCTTTTAGTTGGTCTACAACACAATGAGCCGTAGTTTTTCTGCTCTCGGTCGAGGGTTTTTTTTGTTGGTTCTCTCGCAGAAAGTTGGGGAGTTTTTAAACAGACCACTTCATAGTTGGTTTTTATCTTAATGGGATTGTGGAGGGAACTAAGGATTGGAAAGAATTGGTTAATTCTACATACTATTAATCTGGATTATTTAACATTAGACAAGAATTTAAAGAACTAAATATTCCGAGAAATCTGCGGTTGTTTAACTTTCCAATTAATTTCCTCGAATTCCGTAAAGTTCAGAGCTTTAAAGTTTTTTTTTTTTCTTAACTTTCTTAGGATTCCATTCATATAAATCAATTTTGGAATTAAACGACATTTAGTTCTTTAATTTTACAAGAAAGTTAAAAACTTCAAGGTTTCTTTTTTCTTAACTTTCTTAGAGTTCCATTCACATAAATCTATTTTGGGATTAAATGCATTTAGTTCTTCAATTTTACCAGAAAGTTCAGAGCCTCAAGGATTCTTTTTTCTTAACTTTTTTTAGAGTTAATTTCATATAAATCAATTTTGGAATTAAAACTCATTTGGTTCTTTAATTTTTGTTTTGAAAAAATGCTTTAAAGATCCCATTTGTGGCCTTGCCAACCAACTTACCAAAAGACCTCCTTATTTGGGAACTTATTTGGTCGTCTTTTTGTTGCGAGTCCTTTGCTGAATTTTCTGGTAGTTGGTCAAACTTTTGTCGCCGAACTGAGCTCCTCAGCTTCTTTGATTTCCAGTCCGTATTGAAAAAGTTTTATTGCCACACAGCTGGTGGCTTTGTATGCAATACCTGGCAACGATTTTCATTAGAAAACCCAACTCCTTTAAGCCGTCCCCCTGCCATTAATCCAGCTGCGAAAAAGGAGCGTCCAAAAAATACTCAGCGCGTGCTGGACCGGCCAACCATTCAGTTTAATATCACTCGTCTTACACAAATAATATCATGGCATATTTGCAAATAAGGAACAGCAGTCTGTCCCCAGTCCTTCGCTAGGGAAAACCAATAACCAAGCCAGAGATGACTGACTGTCAACGTTGTGACACAAATCTGCTCGGGAGCCACGGACGGGCGGCTGTCAGGACTGCCAAATCAAAAGACATTAAATTTTATGGCCAAGGATCAAACTATATTGTTGTGTGTGTGAGCAGCAATCAAATATTTCGAAGAAATTCACATTTTTCTGCCCTTTTTCATTTTCTCAATCGGGAAAACCCGTCCCACCGAAAAGCCAAGAAAAATGAAGGCCAACTCCCCGTTGACGGAGCGCCTTTTTGCATATGAAAATATAAATATAAATTCCTGGCATACAAACAAATCCTTTTCGATGGCTTGCCAGTTTGTCGGCTGGCTGCCTTTTCTGGCGCTCCTCGATTTCCCCATTTCCTTTCATTTTTCATACACTGCCAAGGGAACCAAAATGTCAAAGAATCTCTTTGATTTCTAGGTGAAGGGACCACAAGAACTGCCAGGGTTTCTGTCTCCTTCCGAATGACACTCCATCGATCAGCGGAGTGGATAGAATTTCTACTTTTAAAGAAGCTTTCTGATTCTATTCGGGTGATTGGAGATTTTAAGAAACACAGTCGTTGGAAGCTAAGGAGATTGAGATAAGGAAACTTTTTTTAAAGCTTTTAGCTTCTCTCTAAGACGGGAAAGAGTAAACTTTTTCCTTTTTATACTTCCCAGAAATCTCAGCTCGCAGGCAAATCAAATACACCTGTTGAGCTGGTAGAGTATTTCCCATTCGGTGCTTTAATCTTTCTGTCCACCTCAGCTGATTTTTTCTTTTCTTTATAAAACGGCTCTGTCGCCTTTTGTCTACTTTCGGCGATGGCCGAACGCCGAATGACAATTGGATTTTCAAGTGCCTTGGCATTGCCAAGCGAAATTGAGGGATTTGCCAGCAAACCTTTCAAGGGATATACGGCAACTGCACCTCCTTTCTCCCCTCGAAGGAGCCGAGCTCTGCCTTGTGCTTCCTTCCTTCGGGCTGCCGTCTGGCCAACGGCGCATTCAAAATGATTGCCGACTGGGAGCATATCAATGGATGAGCTGAATCAATAGATGGAAACTTTTCGGTGTTTCTATTGTTGAGTTGTCTCATCTGCCAGTCGGTGGGATGGCAGGCTGCGTCTGGTGTTGCATATTTCCAGGCGCATTATGAATTTTTCTCCTTTGTGCATTGACATTTCAATAGAAAGACAAAAGGACGCTAAGTCGCGCGGGTAAGGCAAAAGTTTTTATCTTTATTTCGCCAATAGATTGGCAAATTTTTCGCCAAGTAGCAAAACAAATGAACGCAACTTTTAATCAGCCATTGCAGTTGGTCCTCTTTAAGGGTTTTTAAGGGTAATTTTAGTTGAACTTCAACAAGGGATTGGCGGCTTTAGATCTCCTGAAATTTGCAGAGCCGCTGCATTTGTTTTTTTTTTGGCCATGAATACAGCAGTTCCGATTGAAGTCTTTATGGCTCGATGGGTGACTCGTTTAAGACTCTCATAATTATACCCTCGGGGGTAAATTATATCCTCCCCTCATAGCCTGTTAAAACTCCAATTTCAACTAGAAGTTTGAAATGTTTTCTCCGCCCTCTTTTTAAAATGATGACCTTCATTTTGCTTTAGAGATTTGAAACTGTCCTGCTCCAGTTTGAGAGCGTGGGGGTCTTGATTTTCAACAAATGCGCTCTCATAATATAAAAAATGACTACTTATCAAATTTCGCATGCAAATATTATTTTTCTAGAGGAAACGCACTGAAGGCTGGCTTGGGGGGAAGCCGAATGCTTTATAGCTTATAAAAATTTTGTTTGCCAATGCAAACACACTCAAAGATCCACTCGGCCGGGGCTTTGTTTTCCTTCATATAGAAATAAATATAAATATGTATATATATTTATTTTGTTCCTCGATTTTTGGGGGCCAGAAAGTTGGCGTTTGTTTTATTTTTTTAGACGTGCCGCGTGTTGTTGGCTTTGCTGTAATTTCGGTTTATTGTTTTCTATATATTTTTCTGCTCGAACGCACTAAAAGCCAACCGAACTGTCTATCCAGCCCTCCATCCAACCGTCTAACCATCGAGCCGTCCGTCCGCCCACCTTGGCTGCTGCTGCCGCTGCTGCTGGCGTGGCATTTGTTTGCTTTATGTCTTTATTTTTGCCATGTTGCAGGAACGAGAGTTGGATATATTTTCTGTTTTTTTTTTGGTTTTTTCCGCCTCCATCATCAAACATGGCAGGCCAACTCCACCCAATTCTTTTTGTGAATGATGACTACCGTTTCGAGGAGGCTCTGGGGCAGGAGAAAGTGTTGGGGGCGGGGGGCGTGGACTGGGTGTGGGCGGGCGGGCTTGCTGAGTGCTCTCAGAGCGGCTTTGGCCATGTGTGTGCATTTGTTTTCCACTTAAAATGCGGCCATTTCTTGGATACTTTTTCAAAAAATGGCCAATGTTCCATTTGCCAACTCCTGATACTGTCACGGTTGCCGGTTGTTGTTCCTGCCGGAATTGTTCTATTTTCTAAGATCTCACTTAAGCCATTAACCTTTGCTGTCAATCAGCAAGGAGGGCTGGTTGAGGAAACACACCAAAAAAAGAAAAACGTAAGGAGAGAAAAGCTTTTTCCATCAGTGCCACAAACCATGACAAGATTGAGCGACAGCAAAATGTCCGTGAAGCCCAATGAAATAAAATCAATGACACACGATACAAGAGAGGATATAGACGACTTTTCGATACTCTCGGGCAGTAAATGAAGTGTAGTAAAGTCGATTTTATGTTAGAGAACAGGGACTACAATAAGAATTCTAAAGAATCCAGAATATCTTCACATGAATGTGCACTCAGCAGTGTTCCGATGGTCTCAAGGATTAAAGGTCATTTTCTATATTTCTTGAAGTAACTTTAAGTTAAATTTGCACTAATCAGAGTTCTGAAGGTCCCAAGAATTAAAGATTAAATTCGAACTTTCTTACTTCAAGCCTAAAAATCGAGTCTTCGTTCATATCCCATATATGTAATTCGCTGGCATTTAATGAAGTGCAGCAAAGTCCATTCGATATTGGAGAACAGGAACAATGTTAGCTTAAAAGAATCTATGATATTTTAAGATGAATGTGCACTAAACACTAAGCTTCCTTCCGATGCTCTCAAGCATTAAAGATCAGTTTCTATATTTCTTGAAATAATTTAAAGTTCAAAAATCGAGTCACGGTTTTGCTTTCGCTGGCATTTAATTGCCATAGGGTGTAAATTTCACTGGCGACTCCTGGCCGAACCCACCACTTAATCAGCAAGAAAGCCGCAACAGAAAATCGTCTACCAAAATCCTTTGTCTTTTTGCGGGTCCTCGGCAAAAACCGCCAGAAACTTTGCCGTCCTCCGCCAGGCCAAATCGGGAAGGGTCGACGGCGGGCCAAGTGTTGTTTGGATTTCATTATACAATTATCTTGTTACCCGAAATGATGGTGTCTGGTTGGGCTCGATGCCAAAAACATTCAATGAGTTTGATACGCCAAAGCAGCACATGCCGGGCCGGAAGTGGGTGATGGGGGGCGGAAGCAGTGCGCGTTGAAAGAGCCAGGAAGTCATTAGCCATGTGCGATGCCAAAAAAAAAAGCAGTCGAAATAAAACGACGACGTCCGCCAGTCAACGACGACGGCGTAGGGGGAATTATACGATAAATAAATGAAAATGTTTGAGTTAAATGAATTAAGTGGGTGATGCTCAAATCTGTGTGCGTGTGTGCATGTGTGTGTGTGTTTGGGGCTTCCGTTAGAAACACTTTCTGTGTCGACTGTCAGGCCAACTGACATCCCGTTAAATATACACAACTTGAGGCAACCACTCCAGTCTGCCGGGCTGGGCTGGGCTGGGGTGGGCCCTTTGTCTCTTTTTTGGAGTCCTTGTCGTCCAGCCAAGGACGGTGGTTAATTACCCGAGCATCACTCAAAGTGTCACAAACAAAAAGTCAGCTGGTTCCCAGTCACTTGGGCTTCCATTTCGAGCCCACTAAGTTGGCACTTCAAGTGGGGAAGTGAATACAAAGCACAAAATATAATTGGCTAAGCCAGGAGGAATTCGGATGGTGCGTAAAAATAGATTGTATTTCATTAAGGAGGCCTTTAGGAACCTTGGCTGAAGGAAGATAGTTTTGAACTTGTTTTACTTGTTTTACTTTTCGTATTCAACAAGAAGGACGCATGAACGGACGGACGGACGGGCAGTTGGGCAGATTAGAAACGTGGACCGACAGCGGTGAAAGGGAAAGCGAACAAGATAGTCGTCTAATTTTTAGTCTCTCTACTTAATGAACCGCCTTCTTTTATCCGTCTGCCTTTGCCTCTATTTAATATAATAATAATAGAGTCTAATACTATCTGACCATCTGATCTTCTGTCTGCCCATCTGTCCCATTTGGCTTTCCCACTGGCCCCCTGATCACTTTATCGTCTTTGTTAATTTTATCCTTCTCTCTGCTAAAACAGCTGTCTCCTTTTTGCCTGTCTGTCTGTGTAACCGTCTGTCCTTTCAGCTACTTTGTGTGGCGCATTTGGTCGCTTAACTGCCCACCAGTCCACCAGACTGAGCAACTGTCCGTCTTATTTGTCTGTCCGTCCGTCTGACCGTCCGCCTTGTCCCCTAACTGCCCAGCACTCCTGCCTCCCTCTCTCGATCTCCTAAGAGAGCTTCACAACCAAAAGCTCTTGAGCTTCAGAACTAAAAGCTTTTAAGCTCAGATCACTGGACCCCGAAACTGTATATAAGGCCGGCAGGTCGAGGCCTCCGGCAGTTGCTCGCGATCGGAAAAGTGCAAGTCATGTTTTGTTTTTCTTCAAACTTTTTCCAAAAACCAGTAAGTGAGTTCATTTTATTGTGAAAAATACAAAAAATAATTCAAATCCAATAAACTAAACGGGCAAACCGCAAACTTCTAATACAACAAAAGGAATCAATCAACATAGGAAGACGAACAAGACGCAAGCAAAAGGTAGGAATAATCATATAAGGATCATAAAATAATAAAAGAATAGGCAGCTGTAGGACTAAATTACGATTCTGAGATAAAGATTTCGTATTCCCTTTCCGACTTTAAAGAAAATTCATTCATTTTATTCCTATAAAGTGCAGGGAAGGGAAAATTCGCCCTTAACTTCTTGACCTGTTTTACATTTTATAGGCTAAAAAAGGTACAGTGGTCGCTCAGAAATTAGAACCGTTTGGTTCCAAGGGTGGTTCTAATTTCCGATAGTTTGAATTTCCGAGCGTCATTTTTAATTTTGTTTTATTTATATATAATAGTGAAATTATCATATCCTCTACCATCTCAGACATGAGCAGTGTAATTTTTTTTTTAATTTCAACCGAATTTCGAAGTTTTGTATGCATATTGCAAATCCTCATGGCCTAACCACGGTCGTTTAAATTCAAAATTTTTAGAACTCGCATAATTTTATTGCAATAAATATTTCTTAAGATTAAGTTAATTGCCAAATTGTAAAATAACAAAGAAATTCGGAAGTTCGAACTTCGGGTTCTAATTTTCGAGTAATAAAATGTTGGTTCTAATTTCTGAATGTTCGAATTTGTGAGCGTTCTAATTTCCGAGCGTCATGTACCTTATAAATATTATTTATTGAAGATAATCAGCCTCAAAAGAATTAGAAAAATCCCTAATCATTAAGTTCAGTTTCTGTTGAAGTCGACGGCGTTTAATAATGAAAACATTTCTCTATCTCAGCTTTTGAAATTTAAATGAGACCTTCAAGTTCCTTCTAAAGACACAAACCCTTCAAGTTTATTCGCTTTGAATGTGAATTATTAAATTCACTGACCATTTTCCTTGAATGTCCCTGGGACTCTCCTTTGTCGCTTCACTTAATTCAAGGCTTGAAATAGTAGAACTCAAGTTGCTGTTGGCCATTGAATCGCCATAATTATGAGCTGTCATTTGCAAAAGAGCTACGATTCGGTCTCTTCAGTTGATTAGGCTCATCATAAAAGCCATTTGGCTGGCCGCCCTTAAACGCATCACTGGGCAAACTTGCCACTCCTAATTAGCCACATCAACTTGCAACTGTGTCTCCCGACCACCACTCCCTCTCCCCCTGTGTGTGTGTGTTTATGACTGTGCAACATTGAAATTTGCCGAGTTGGCGTTTCAGGCGACCAGCCAACGTTCCGTAACCTCAATGAGGCTTTCTTCTTTTTTTGTGCTTCTGCACAAACTTAATTAATTATGTAATCTGCCTTGGTTGCTTCCCCTGCCCCGTCCTGCTCGGCCAAATATCGTTAATTAAGTTGATTGCTTTGAATTGACTGCGATTTATTAGCCAGGATTGAGTTGACTCCGAAAAGTTTGCCACAAACATTCAGCCGCCTCCCACCCACACCCACGGAAGTGTGCATAATTTATGGCCTGTTTTCTCTTAATTGATTTTTGGTGACGACTTTATGGCCAAGATTGGCTTACCAAACTGACAGTTTCTTGCTGTCGTTATCGGAATAATTGGCAAGTTCTCATTTCAATACCTGTGATTTTTTGGGTCAGCCGAAGCCAAAGCCACTGACCTCGAAACTGTCAAAGAGAAAACCAAATTACGTCAGACAAAAACTGCAAGGACACCGGAAAAGCCGAACTCACTCGATTCCCAAGGTGAAGGCAATGAATGGAATAAAATTCCCAACAACTCCACAGATCAAATGGAGCAGCCACAAAACTAAATTGCTGACTAGAGAACGGGGTCAGCCAAGGGTCGACCGACCGCAAGAACTTTGAGCATTCAATCAAAGCGGCCGCAGCCGTCGCCTTCATCCCCAGCAAAAGGAATTTAAATATTGAAAAGTCCTGCACAAACTTTTGCAATAAACGCGCCAGGAAGCCCTCACCAGTCTCGTTGACATTTTAACTAACTTGCCTGCAACTGGCAGACCCACGCCCCCCACAGGGACACTTGCATTTCGCTGTGTTTATGGGCGGCAGGACATATAACTTCGGTCATGTATTTTGTCATATCTAAACCGCAAAATACGAGAGAGTTTCTGGCTTTTTTTTTTGGTCCATTTTGCATTTTCGGGTGCTGCGTTCGTTTTTTGTTTCCGCTCTGTCATAAATTTCCGCAATGCAAACATTTATCAGGACGGGCTGGCTGGGTTTCCTCTCTCTCGGTTGGGATTTCCTCGTCATACTCAGCTGTTTGTTGTTTTCACTCACTGAACTGACTTTGCTTTGTTCTGCATGCGAGGCGATGATGGAGGCAACGAGCAGAGGACCAAGACAAACGAGGGCAGTTGGCTTCCTTTTTTTTTTTTAGTCGGACAAATACTTTTTACTTAAAACCACACAAAAAACCATATGCGTTTTAATCTTGAAAGTGGAGAAGAGTTTCCGCCAAGACAGACACGATGATGGTGGCGGTGATGGCGGTCAATTTGCGAGCAAAGAGTCTTCAATTTACTGCGAGGACTCCACTCCTTTGAGTCGGTGCAGTGAGGGGAATTTGAAATACAATTTTTATTTGGGAAACTCTGTGGGTGTTCCGCTTTTCTAAAGTCAGCAAACAGAAGGACTTGACTTGGGTTTTGTTCATTTCTATTACTCGAAGTGCTTGAGAGAAATCAAAATGGAACTTATTGAGTTTCCTTTAAATTCGAAGTCAATGTTGGGACAATATTCGGGATTCAGGGAATTTCTTTTGTAAGGCTTTTTAATTTAATTTAACTACACCAATTCGCTTAGTAAGGTAACCAAATACCATTAATTTGGGTAACCTAATTCCGATCAATTGGTTCGAGTTTAATTTCTAATTTAAATTGCGAAGACTCCAATAGAATTCGCTTAGCCCAGTTACCTGGTTAAATTGGGTTTATTTGATTCTTCTTCTAAAACTTTGAAGGCTTCTTATATCCATTTCTGGGTTGTGATTCCTCTTTCTGTTATAAACAGAGTGGGTTTCAAAGGAAAGTTAAGATTTTAAAGCTCTTTATATCCGATTCCAGACAAATTCAGATTCCTTTCTCCAATTCGAAATTCTTCATATTAAAATATGGTTAAAACAATCTTTAAATATATAAAACCCACAATTCTTTAAGCACAACTTTAAAGTTAAAGATACCTACCCCCTAAACAAATCGTAGGAATCAGAAAAACTCCCCTCTCTCCCTAAAGTACGATTATATTCCCCCACTCAAATGTTCTTGTTGAGAAAGTTTTACGCCCAATCATCCGTATAAGGAAAACAGCAGCAACCGTAAAAACAAAACGAAAAAAGAAACTTTGGCCTATTATTTAAATTCGTTGTAATAATTTAAATGCTGACATATTGGAGCCCGTCGTCGGCTTTTGTGAGCCTCGGACGACTTTCGAGCGGGGGAAAAAGAAATTTAATGAATTTTAATGAAAACTTATGAGCGTGTGGGGGAGTGGAAAATTTATTTTCATTTTTTCCCTCGCTCCTTCACATTTACATGGCAAAACACTTGCGATTGTCGTTTAATGTCAATTTAAACTTTTCATGTGAATGCCGGCATTCAAATTCCACGCCGGGCCGCGAAAAAAAAGAGAAAACGCGCTCCGCCATTTGTTGTAAAAAGTTTTTTATTTCTGTGCAAATTTGAAGTGATTGTCGCCTTGGCCTCTTAGTAGGAGATGCCAGTGTATCCCTTGATCCAGTCCAAGTAGCTGGTCACGCGGGTGAAGGCAGCTGGGTAGCCCAACTCGCAGCCGGCAGCGGCTCCAAAGGAGGTCAGACCAATCTGGATCTTGTTGCTCTCGAGGACCAATGGGCCGCCAGAGTCGCCGTTGCAGGTGGACACACCGTTGGGGGTGGACACGCAGATGTTGGAGGCAACAACGATCGAGGTTCCGTAGGTGGAAGCGCACACAGAGTTGGAAATGACCTTCATCCTGGCCCACTGGAGGTTGGTGGCAACACCGTTGGTCTTGTCGCTGGTGCGGCCCCAGCCGGAGGCGATCACGTTCTGGCCATCATAGGTGGAGTAGGAGCCGGCGATGGCTGGGAGCTTGACAACCTGGATGCGGCTGGAGAAGGCCACGCTGGGGATCTTGATCAGGGAGATGTCGTTCCTCAGGTTCTTGGAGTTCCAGCCAGAGTGGATGATGATGTTCTCCTTCTGGACGGTGACGGTGATCTCGGCCGAGGTACGCACGGTGGCGCCCAAGTAGACAGTCACGGAGCCAATGCTACCAAAGAACCCAAATTATCTAGGCGTTCGATTAAAGAAAATTTCCTGGACTCACCCATCGGTACAGTGAGCAGCAGTGAGGACCCACTGGCTGCCGATCAGGGAACCGCCGCACCAGGCGGAGGACAGAGCGCTCACACGCAGGGAAAGACCGACCTGGTAGGGGAACTGACCAGCGGAAGCGGTCTGGCCGTTGGTGATACGACCCTCGATGTCCAGAACGGGCATCTCCCGGCTACGGGGGTAGATCTCACCCTGGGGCAGGGCGGTGGCGACAGCGGCCAAGGCGAGGACAATCAGCAGTTTCATTGTGTTGTGTGTTCAGTAAAGGGAACTCAACTGTCTTCACTTGGCCCTCATTGCCTCTTTTATAGCCCCAACTGGCCACTCGGACCTACACCCACCTGTCCAGGCCTCTCCGAGATTAGATAGTCGCTGGCCGCGTCACAGCCAAGACAACATCGCAATAACCAATCTCCTTCTTATCGCCATCGAGTCGGGGGCCTATGCTGGCGATGTTTGACATCAAAGCTTCTTTCTATCTGGGGGATTTTCCCGCCTGCGCGTGCTTGGGCTGCCGATAGGCATCTCTGTCGATCGGAGGGCTCCTGCCGCCCTCGCTGATTATATCGCGGGCCGAGAATCGAATTTTGAATAGCAAACTCGACTAATTTGGAGTTGCCTTATCGATAGAGCTTTCGCCTGGGGTTTTTGGAGAATTTAGGGGAAATCTCCCACACTATCTTATCATTTGGTGGACTCTACTTGATCTTGGCCTGCTTTGGCCCAAGGGTCAAAACCAATCCGCCACGCGCTCTGTATTTTTCCCATAGCAATCACAATTTCTATGAAATTTTCAAAGATGCCAGCTGGAAGATTTTAAGTGGTTTTTTCAGGCCTTTTAATTGGCAATTCAAAAGGCCAATTAAAGACGATTAGTTATAATTTCTATCTCTCAGTTTTGTTCGCTTTTGCTTTATTGTTATGGCCATTGAATCTTGGCCCCTTGAGCTGCCAAATGTTTACAGTTTTCTTTTACGATCGTCGAAGGCAACAGTCGCCGGCCATTAAACGGCAATTGGCCAGCGCGGGTTGAATGTCCTGGTCGATTTCATTGCCTTAATTGGATTCCCCAAGCGCCAGTTTGCTGGTCTCCCAACCGCTCTATTGGCCTTCTGCGATTGCTTAACAATTAATGACCGACAATTAGGCGTTAATTGCATTTTGGTAGCCCCGCCGTCAGTGGCTCGTCTGCCAGCGAATCCACTGTAAATATTCCGTGACGCGCGTGTAAACCGTCGGCCCTCCCGACTCGCAGCCCTCGGCACTGCCAAAACTAGTGACCCCGATTAGGTAACTAGAACTTCCCCTGCGGTAGACCAATGGACCGCCCGAGTCGCCGTCACAGCCGCCGCGTTTCTCTGTTCCGGCCGTGCAAATATGCCGCTTGCGGCTGACCAGGCCCGGCAGGAAGTAGCAGCGGCAACGCTCCTGATCCTCCACGCGGACATCCAGCGAGTGCAGCAAATCCCTCTCGGGGTTGACTCTGTTCCGCGGGCCATCGCCCAGCCGGCCCCAGCCGGAGGCAGTAACCAGCTGGCCCTCCAGCTCGGCCTGCCTTAGGTCTGGCGTGGCCAAGTCAATGATTTTTACTTTATCGCCTAGCCTGGCCGGCTGGGGCAGCCTAATCAAAGCCAGGTCATTATAGCCGCCGAATCCCAGGTAGCCGTGGTATATAAAGAAATCCTTTCTCGTTACATTCACCACCTGGGCGGAGTCGGCTGAGTCAGCGTAGCGCGTGGCGCCGAGGAAAACGGCAGCCTCCTGGGCCTCCTGCAGGCAATGAGCCGCGGTCAGCACAAAGTCCTGGGCAATCAAAGAGCCACCGCATTGCAGGAGGTCTTTGCTTTCTAGGGATATCAAAAGTCCAACCTGAAAGGGCACGGAGCCCGGGGAGGCCAACTCGCCGCCTGCTATTCTCGTGCTGATCGCAGGTCCTTCGTCGGTGTTCTCGAATTTGCTGCAGCGCTGGCGCCAGCGCTCATAGCCCAGCTGCCAGCTCAGGTCCATGGAGTCCTCGTCATCCTGGCCGTGCTGCCGCCAATGCTGGCCGCTGAAGAAAGCGGCAGGCGACTGGGCGGCCGTCGCGGCTGCCGCCATCACAAAAATCAACGCCAAATGCATAAAAGACTCGGCTGCTGCCACTGCCACTGGCGCTAAGTGGGCTCTTCGGGTGGAGTAGTTTTTGTTTTTATAGTCAGAATGCGGCGGCTTTGCATGACACGTGCCGCTTGCCACCTCAGACCCCCGGGCGATGTTAATTGAATTTGCCACAGAGAATGGGAAAGGGGGCGGGGAAGGGGAGGCTGAGTGGCGGGGCAGTGTGTGTGTGTGTGGAGCATTTTGGCAGCTGTTTGGCATTCAATTTCCAGCTTCATTTAATTGCCGCACGTTTCGGCGATTATGTTGCTTAGGCAAGTTCGACTCTGCCTCAAGCTGAGGTTGTCGTGTTGTTGGTGTTGTTGTTGTTCGGGGCCATTGTGCAGTTTCCTTAATTGCGTTCAACTCGTGGCCATAACCATTTCGACCCTACTGGTTATTGACAATGTCCGATTGTTTGTAGCATCGCCGGAACGAGTGGCATTCGTTGTACGCCGTTCTGGCCGTCTGTCCATTTGTCCATGCATGAAATTCATTAACTTTTGCTTATCAATTCTAATTGAAATTCTTGATATTTATATCTATCGTTCGTTTCGTTTTATTATTAATTTCTCCCTTAATACAATCAATTTTCTTGCTCTCTTCTATTTTCCTTCAATTTCTATCGAATTTATGGCAATGACATTTTGATAAGTCGACGCTCCGTTCCAGACACTCTGACGGTGACGGGCGATAGCAAAAAAGCTTCTGGTCATATGATCAACGTTATAAATATATAAATTCTAATCTTCTGTTTATGGTCGGACGATTTGCAATAAATTTTCTTGTGAATGAACTGATCTTTTGGCTGAGAATATTTGTATTGCTTATTTAGTTCAGGGAACGCCGATTTTATGATCGTAGATTTGATTTATAGATTCTTAGGAATACTTTAAAAACCCGAAGGAAGTTCTTCGAGTACCTCTAAAACTTTGGATTCCTGAAAAACTACTTTAAGTAATCTACTTAAGTCTCAAACTTAATGTGGAAACTTTGGGCCCTTTATCTATGCTTTTCTAAGAAGCAATAAAAAAAAGAAATGCGAAATAACACTATTGATATTATTTTCGAACTTAAGTTTATCAGTTTTCAGTGTAATTTTTGTTGGTTCATATGGAATTTTTTGGACGGGTCAATTCAGATATTATTACCGATTTAGATTTCTTTCTGAATAGAATTGCTACTTAGGTTCTTGTCACTTCTGAAAAGAACCTTCCCTCAGTTTTTGGTATTATAATTCTTGCTTCATATGAAATTTTTAATCCGGTTAATACAGATATTATTACCGATTTAGATTTCTTTTGAATAGAATTGCTCCACAGGTTCTTGTGACTTCCGAAGAGAACTTACCCTCAGATTTTGGTATTATAATTATTGGATCGTATGGAATTTTTAATTCGGTTAATTTAGATATTATTTCTGATCAAGATTTCTTTTGAATAGAATTTCTACTCAGGTTCTTTTGTGACTTCTAAAGCTTTTAAAGTTGCTTTCCTAAAATTACAAGATCTTAGACTTTCTTTTCTATTTGTGTTCGCAGACTTTGAGTTAATATTTTAAACTTTAAATTAACCGACAAGTTGGACAAAATCCTCCCCTGGGGCAACTTTAACCCGTCCAAGTTAACTGCGAATCGTTGGGATTTCTGGATTTTATTGGATGCTGTTGTGTTCTCTCTTTGGTCGCCAGTCAATGGCGTCAACTTCATTGAACTTTTTTTTTCTTCTCGTCTACTTCTTTCTTTTTTTCGGGTGAGGAAGGGAATTTTATTCGATTTGATTCGTTTGCGTGCCCGAACTTGGTCCTTTGCCGGGGTCCCCCATTGTATTGACTTTACGGCTGGTGGATGCTGGTGGCAACTCGGCTGGTTGCCTTGCCACCACCACCGCCTCTGTTTTTATGTTTATGCGGAAATCTGCAGAAATTGTGTCAATATCAATAAAATTAGATTAGTATCGATGGGTGGATGCCAGCCAGTCGACAGGGCGTGCAAACAACGGCGATATCAGCCACACACGCGGGCACACACGCCCGGAACACTTCCGGCTGTCGTCGGATAACTTACGGTAAGATCCTTTCTTGTCGTGGATGAGCGTGGGAGTGCAAACAGTTTAAATGCCTTGAAATTGCTGCAATTTTGTATTCGAAATCAAATGAGCCATTGGGCATTTCGGGCCCGCCAACTTCTCAAGTTCTTTCATATGCGCCTGGTTGGTTTCCTCCACTTAATCTCAGTTAATTTTGTTAATGGAAAACTTTCTTTTGCTCTCATTTCATTTTTCGCATTGTCGGGCTGCTTTTGGGTCGTTGCGCTGCTCGTTTTGGTCCTTTGGGCAATTTGTCGCCTGCTTTTTCTTGGGACCCAGAGAATTGCCAGCAGGCCGTTAAATCTTTCAACTTTTCTCCCCCTCTTCCGCTATTCGCACCCTTGATCATTTTCATAATATGAAATTAGAAAAGTTTGCATTTTGAGCCTCGAAACTTTTTCTATTCCTTTCAAATTTGTAAGTCCTCCGACGGCCCTCTCATTCCATCAACGATTCGCTTCGATTTCCAACATTTACGTGCCATTATCGTATCGCTTACATCCGCCCGTCCGCCCGTCTGACCGACTATTTTTCTTTCGCCGCCCTGGCAACCCCGACAATGTAATCTTTTATGCAACATAAACAGAACATCGTGCGCCACGGACACCTTTCCTTACGGCTTTGATGTGTTCGGCGGTGGCCGCTGCTGCTCCTCGTGGGAGGGAAGGAAGCTTTACGGTCTTCAGTTCGTTTTGTGTTTGTTTTTCGTTTGGTTCGTGGCTCGTCAGTTTGGCTGCCTTGCCACTCCGACTCTGTTGAGTGCTGCGAATCACGTGACGAATGATTGAGTGCACTTTTGTGTGCGCTTTTTCACTTAAAATGTGCGATTTCAATCACTAAAAGCGAAGGTACACATGGCAAAATCGAATCAGCCACGCCTGACTGATGTGCGGTGCGGCGCTGCACGGAGTTTCCCTGCCCCAAGTCGCCCCATCCATCGGTCTCTTGGTCGGCTGTCTATCTACTTGGCTGGCTGTCTGTCAGGATGCAGCAACAGCGTGGTCGCCCGTTTTGGCCTCAAGGCGAAGGGGAATCAATGGAATTGAAAGTGATTGAGGGGAGTGCGTGGGTCTGTGTGGGGGCTCCTAAAACAACGAGAATAAAGTCCTCGATTATGAGTTCACGAAGGGGAAATGCTCTTTTTGAGAGAGCCAGTTTGCTTATTTTATAATTGTTTTATTGTTGAGGGGAAGAGGAAGTTCAAAGCTGTTTATTATTATACCATAAAGGAAGGGTAATATAATCCAATTTCTTAAGAGAAGTTTCACCTAGATTCCTTAACGCTGTTTTAAAACGATTGTTCGGTTATTTATTTAAGTCTTCGTCTACTATTTCCCTACAAAGTCTCTAAAATTTTTGGACATAACTTTCTTTTTCTAAAGGGGAAGGGTAACTTTTGGTTTCTTTAGAGCTTCTAACTTATATTTGCCTACAAAGCCAGCTTGTGTAGTTTTTAATCTTCTAACTCAACTATTAGGCTATCCTAATACCAAATTCAGTCTGCCTCGACCGATAACTATAATAAATAGCACTGTGCTATAAAGAACGCCTTCAAAATGTTACCCCACCTTGCATCATTTTTCCCTACCTATGATCTTATTACGCTCGCTCCAAATCGCTTTTGATACTGGCGATTTTTCCAATTCTGAGGTCTGATTATATTAAACTAACGATAGATTTTCGATTTCCTTCTTAAAAAAATCTTTCTTCTTTCGCTTTATTCTAAAACGCTTGCCCTCAACGAGTTCAGTGCTTGAAAAAGAGTGTTAAGCACCTTTTGTAACATAAAAAGGAAGTTGGTAATAAATGTTAAAAACAAGTAATGTGCAAAATGCCAACGACACGTGACAAAGCCATTGAGAGTCAAGTCTTTCGACTGGCAACTTTGACGTTTCCCCCGCTCTCGATTCCCCAAAAAAATGAAATTTTCGAAGGATATTTTTATAATGCTCTGCCCTAGTCGAGCTGGGCTGGGCTGGCGGTAAAGGTGCTCTAAACATTCCGCATATCAAGGGACCCACGCCACTTAACAAATCCCAAGTTGTCGTTGCGTGCAACGTGACTGGAATGTACACCGTGAATGTCCGGCACGTTGGAAAACAATAGCTTTGCTTTGGTTTCGCTTTTGTCCTGATGGAATTTTCAGCCACCTTATCGTTCGGGTGGGGCGGCTTGAGGTTTGAGCCGGGAAAACGCTTTCACGCACGCCCGACGGTCGGACGGTTGGACAGCTTGGGCCAGACAGAGGCGACCTGCCGCGCTTAATTTCCGCTTGTAATGGACGCACGATAAATCTTGGCAAGTGTTTCCGCTGATGCGCCTCAGTTCAGCTGGCCTGGCTGGCCACCCATTGATTCTTCTTTGGGAGGCGGGGCAAACTGCCCGGCACGCAATGGAAATAAATTTTTTGGCGTTTTTGAAGTTGGCCTGGCCAACGAAACACCTTTGCCGGCGCTCCTTTTCAATTTTGACCAGGCGGCAAAGTTTTCGCCGGTTTATGGCCCTGGCCGTTGGCCATTAGCAGGTTCGGCATATTAAAAAGATTCCCCGTCTTAATTGATGCCCAAGACCGACGCGACATAATTAGACAACACTGCCCTGGGGTAGCTCTTTGTCTCCTGGGGACAAGGAATTCTAAAAAGTTTTGCCTTCCCTGTGGGGCCAGCGCAATCATCGCTGGGTTAGTCGGCTGCCAGTGGGGCCATTTGTCAAGGCCATAATTTAAGGGCTAAAGCCTTTCAACTTTCCCGCAGCCAGGAATTGAAACCGCAATGTGCCAATTGCCGGCCATTTTTATTGTCGCCTTCTGTCTGTGCCACAAGCACCTATGACCGAATCGTCTGTCTGCCACCTGGTGGGTCGGCTTTCAGCTTAAGCCGGCGATAAGGCGAGCACATTTCCACCCTTTAACCGGCCACCCATCACCGCTTCCTGCTCCTGCTGCGGCACGTGCTTTTCCTTGGAGCTGCGATAAATTTCTATTGGTTTTGCAGTTCGGTCGCAGCGTAAGCTTCTAATTTATTAGCCGTAGTGGCAAACAAAACAGCAGCAAAGCATAAATAAACTTAAATTACCGGCCACCAGTCCGACCACTGCCACTGGCAATTTGACTTTAATTCCGTGCCACAATTCTGCGGCAGATTCTTTTGTAATATCCAATGAGGCTCATAACTGCGCGGGTGGCCCGACACACGACGCCTGACTTCCCGTTGCTAAGCTGCACCTTTGTGACAGTCGACCCCGGCGCATTGTCATCTGAATGCAAAGTGGCAACAATGGTTGGCCACGCATATTCAATAATGTCGCTTTCAGCTTTTATAGGTGGCTGAGGGTCGGGTGTGTGTGGCAGTCAAAATGAAAAATCTGCATATAGATAGACATACGTAGCTGGCAAGGAGGCGGGGGGCGTGTCCATGCATTTTACAATGTTGTAAAGCCAAAGCCTTCGGACTAAAGTTCTTGGCTGTGAACAATAGAAAAACGAATTAAACAAAAAGTCATGCCGAGCAATGTGTGAATGTGAATATGCAGCACTCGCTCTGAATACCCCTCTGGGTGCCCTGTGTGTGTGTTTGGCCAACAACAGCAATAATAACTGAGGAGCAACAACAAAGGCGGCCCCACCAACAATGGCAGAGGGAGGATATCCCACTGTGCGGTTGCCCCTGCCAAGACGACAGGGACTGTGGGAAAATGTTACTGTTGCTTGGCTTTTGTTTGGATCCTTGCAGCGGCTCCTGTTCCCCGTCCGCAGTCCGTTTTGTTTGGTGGTGTCGGTGGTGCCGCCACCGCCGTTGCTGCTGGTGTTTTGGTGTTGATGGGGCATCGTTGGCTGCTTTGTGCTTTCTTCTGTGTGTGGCCGATGTTGTTCACACTGTTGTTGCTGTTTTTGCATTAGCAACTCTAGTGCATTAATGTTGCAGTCGGCTGAACGCTCGTCCTTGTCTAAGTTTCTAACAGCCCAGGGCTGCAGGCTCTAATCAGATTGATAAATCCTCCAACAGACCAAACTTCCAGATTCTTCAGCAAGTTTTTAACTATTGCCTACTTTTCAAGCTCCTCGAATGCTGCTTACTTTCTGGTGAGCGGCACTTAAACGATTTCAATTGGGAAATTTGGCCCTGCATATCCTGGCAACCTAATGGCACTCTCAGCCAGCCCTGGTTTTCCTTCGGCTTTGCAGGGTACTTATTTTCTCGGAGTAGGTTTTGTAAAAGGGCCCAGCGCAGCGGCTGCTTTGATGGCAAGCGACAAAGCCGGCAAATGTTTTTTAGCTGTTTTACTTTTGTTTCTCATTTGGGGCTCTGTTCTTTTCAACTCTGGCCTCTATGTATGCCATATGCTACTCAACTACCACCGGCAGGGTAATGTTTTTGTGCTTGTCGGCGGGACGGAGGGGGTCGTCCATTGAACGACCATTGGCGTGGCTTTTAAAGCGAACGAGTTGGGAGTTTTTCGAGTGTCGTCCGGCGGCATATCACTTGAATTTCTGGTCAATAGCATGCAATTTGGGTTAAGCAAACAAACAAAACACAGACGAACTACCAGCAGGCGGCAAAATGCAATGGCAAACATTACGAGGCAACCCATTGACTACTATGCGGCATAATCAGCATGCCACGTCTGCATTGAATTGGCCCCGGGCAGCCATTCGTCCCAAATGCCACAAAAACATATTTGGCCAGCGCAGCTGCAGTCCCCACCCCGAATCCTTCTTCCTCGCCAGCACCGCAAACGGCTCAATGCTGGCCGATGGTTGATGTTGATTTTGGACCGCCTGATGATGACGTTTCTGGTTTGGTGAGACGCCTTCCTGGGCTCCGATCCAATGCAGCCATAAAATCAGAGAGTCAATGAGCCAAATCGTTGTTATTGTTATGGCCGCAACCAGGCAAATTAATGAGGTGTCCAAGTGTCCGAGCGGTGGGTTCTGTTGTGACTTCAAGCAGCAGTCGGGCCGGGACGGCTGTGATTATTGCCAATTGAAAGTTCAAATTAGTCGGCATTTGAATGAGACGACACCGAATTTAAATTTCACACTTAATGCGTTCTAAAGGCTTTCAAGACAATTCACCATCATCATCAGCTCACCCAGCTAAGTGTTTTTCTGGCAGCTGCTTAACTCCGCCAGACAAATGGGAGGAGAATTACAGCATTTTCACAGGCAGAGTGGTTAGGGGAATCTTCGCAAAGAGAGGAACTAAAAAATCAGTTCATTTAGGCTTTTTAAGGGAAACATCTCCAAAGAACCAGAAGATTCACTTACCAGATCTCTTGACAGGAAACATCTCCGTCTTTTATTATAGAGAGTTATCTTCTGATCCCCGTAAAAGTCTCTTAAAAGAGCATAAGAATTTCGGTATTTGCAAGCTCAGTTCTATCTCCTTTCCTTATGTTCTCTTTGGCATTTGGCAACTCAACATTTCCCCAGACAATATTTGCATGAAAACTGTTACTGCCACTTAAGCATATCCTGGGCAACTTCCTTCGGCTGCCGTGGACTTGCCGCCGTTGTTGTTATTTTTATTGTTTTCCATTGTTGCCTTTAATGACAGCACCGTTGGAATTGTCGCCTTAATGTCGCCCGACCGAACTTCCGTCCAAAACTTTGCATACTTTTATGGTTGGCAAGTGGAAGGGCAACTTTGTCGGCATGAGAAGCCGCCTGCCCAAAAAATATAGACACCGCCATATGAGCGGGGAGTGCAGCTTAAAATGTCATTGCACTCCAAAAAAAAGCTGTCGGGAATGACAGTCATATTGATGGCAGACAGCTGCTTTGAGGAGCCCTCGGGCCGGGAAAGTTATGGCAGACAGAATGGGAAAAAATTCGTAATTACCCTAATGAAAAAGTTGAAAAATCTGGGCTGGGCAGCTCAAATACGCAAGTTATAATATCTTTTTGTCTCACACACACACACAGAAGCATCAACAAACAAAGAAGGGAAAATGGCGGCCAGGACAATGCGACAAATGAAGGCAAAGTGAGCTGGCGTAAATAAAACAACGATGAACTGCACTTTTGCTTCTTGTCCTCGGCTTCGTCTTGCCTCGATTGGTTTTCTTCTGCTCTTTGTTCTGCGGACAGCGGACTGTCGTGTCCTGTCCGTCCTCCGGGCCTTGAAAGCAAATAGCGCTCATTACTGAAATTGCGTGCATTGAGAATGTTCAATTAAAAACTTTTTACGGTTTCCATTGAACTGAATTGGCAACGGAATTGATGTCCCCCCACCGCCGAGCCGACTTCACAATTTATCATGCCGAGTCCGACTGAGGAGTGCGATGTAAACCACTTAAGAATTATAATTCCCTGGCCTGTGCCTGCGCCTTGCCTGGGGCCAGAGCAGGACAAGTGGCAGGCTGCCAGTTCCACATCAAAAGCAGGGAATCTCATAATTGATTTTTGGCATTTTGTAGACGCAAACATTGTCGGTTGTTGGCCGTCACTTTGTGTTATTGAATATTTAATGGGGAGATGTCAAAACTGAGATTCCGCTTCTGTCTCTCCGTCTGTCAGTCCTGATCGTCCTGTTTATTTGCCTCGGAATAATTGACAAACAAAGTGAAATGGAGAAAAGTTTCCATTTTTCGTGTCCGGGAGTCTTATGAATAATAAATTCCTTGAATAGAACAGTTCCACCGAACACGGAAGTTTGAAGGACTGCCAATCACCGCGAACCCGCCCCCGCCCAGCCGCCTCAGGGTCCTTTTCCCCACCGATTTTTATTTACGCACGCATTCGAGTGTAGCCAGGCCGATAATTGCAACAAAGAAAAAGTTTCGGCAAAAGGACAAGGATTCCCTTTTTTTCGCTTTGACACCAAATAAACCCAAATGCCGTTGGCTAGGGCAGCTGGCTGAGGTGGGCGTGTCTGGCGGCAAATCGCCACAAGTTTCAGCGACACGACAACAATGAGGGGGAAAAGTCCTTTTTTTGTCCCGGGTCTGTAATTAGAAAAGCGGGATTATCCTTCTGCCCATAAACACAATCAGAGATTCAAATTCCTTACGTTTGCCCTTCTGAAAAAAACTCCCGATTGTGTTTAAGCACTTTTAAAGTTTAAAGACAAATTTAAACTTTCTTCGATAATCTAACAAGCGAAACTCGTTCGGGTTCTAAACTTAACGTAATATTGGGTATTTAATGATTCGTGGGAGATCTCTTGGAAATTTTTAATTCGTTTCATTCTTTCAATTTCGTATTATTGATTTTTTTTTGCTAAATAAAAAGGGAAAGGCAAAGCGCTATTGAAAATTTCTGCAGGACTGAGAATACCACAATTTCATTCTATTGAAATTTATATAATAAGATAGTTATACCTTATGCCTTCTTAGGCAAGTAAACTCAACTATCTCTCAAGTCTTTCAGACCTCAAGAAATTTGAATGCCGTTATCGCTCCTTCAGAACTGAGTTCCCAACCAGTTCAGCTTTAATCCGAGCCGATTTTGTAGGATTCTCTTTAACTTCTCTCCTACTGAAATTCCCGATTTCTTCCCAACTAAAGACCGAAAAAATCCTACACTTAAACGCTGCCCACTGTGCGGTGGCAAATGATTCATTGGATTGCTGGCCGTTTGCCTTATCCTGAGCGGCCTTGCCAGACTTTGGCCATTTTGTCGTTTGTTTTAGTTGCTCCTTTCATGCTTCGATTTGCCGCTTGGCGAATTAAAAACTGCGCCCGACAAAGAACAGAAAAAAGGACCCAAAACTGGGCAAATTAAAATTGTATAATGACGGTGATTAACCCGGAATGGCAACTCCGAAATTGCTTGGGTCGAATTGCAGCCAAAGGAGAGGCAAGTCAAGCGATTTAAGGCAATTTGCTTAAAGCCAGCAAATTGAAAGAGCAGCCGGGGAAAAAAACATAAAAAGCGAAAATCTACGGAGTTTTTACTTAATTAATTTGAAAACCATGAAAACAAAACTCTCGCTCTCTCGGTGGCTTGTGGGAATTTATGAAATTGAACAGCTGACAAAGAATTTGCATATTTCGGTGGACGGCGGGCGATCGCATGACAATTTCCTGGAATGTGCGTGGGTTTTTTTGTTTTTAATGGCTGTATAATTCAAACAACTTTATTTACTCAATTACGTTACGGTAGTGAATTATTTACATATTAATTATTTTTACTTTTTTGTGTTGTTTCAAATTCGGGCTCGCTTAATTTAATTTATGCATTTTAAGTGACTAGGAGTATTCAATTTGATGGCCGTATATATCCGACTATATCCGACTTTAAATATAATTTATTTCGCTTACTTAACAATTGAAGCTGCAACAACATTTAACATAGAATTTCAATTTTAATTTTTCTTTTTTCTTTTCAATTTTTTTCAGGCGACAGCGAGCGTTTCCCCGGGGTAAGTGGATCTCCTCTTTTTATACAGAACTTCCGGCGCATTTTCCATCTCAACTAAAAGTACTTTCACCATTTATCAGCTAGGCGTTTCATTTGCAGTTTTGGTTTAAATATATTCCCATTCTTTGCTTCTATTTTTTTAAATTATCACATATAATTGGTTTCGTTTTGATGCCAACAAAAAGTTTGCTAACAAAAGACAGCGAAAATTTGTGCTAGTTACTTTCCACTTTTGTGCCTCTACTCGCCCTCCACCTCCAAGTTCTTGGCCCTGAGAAATTTCAGCAGCATTTGCAGCGAGTCATACGTATCGAAATCGTCCAGATTCCTCCGAGACGAGGACATATTCGCCGGCCTCGGCATCGCCAGCGGCACCGGCAGCAGCTCCGGCATCACCGAGTGATGGGTAATCAAGGCCCTCAGACTCGAGAACTCCTTCCGGAAGCCCTGTCAAAGTCCGTTTAACATGCGTATATGTGAATTCTGGTTAATGACAACTCACCTTGATCTTGTAGCCCCGCGCCGACCTCAAGATTATGTAGTTGGCTATTTTGGGGCCCGGCGGGGAGGGCACCCTCAGGGTGAGGGCATAGCAGCCCGGCTTCGAGCTGCTCTTGCGCACGAGGAAGGCCCCTGGGCTTTTGTTCTGCAGCACTTCGACTGCAATGTCCCTCGATATGCCGGCCTGGTACCAGCAGGCGTCCTTTAGCTCGGCCTCCTCCTCCTCGGCCGAGGGCAGGGCCACATTCCCGCTGCTGCTGTTGGGGGCCGTCGAGCCTTCGTATCTGCTGGCCAGCGCAGCTGCATTGTTCAAACGCAGGCGGTTGGCAAAGATCTTGGGGCTGGAGTTAGCTGCAAGGACAGACCGCATGGACGGAGGTTGTAATCAAGCTGATGGGGTGATTGGAGGGGAAGGACTCTTACCACTGCTGGTTTCGCGCAGGTAGCGCTTTTTGAGATTAAACTCGCTGTTGTCGTTGAGATTCATGTTGTCCAGCATGGGAATGGCGGTGAGGGACTGGCGACAGGAGTCGCCGAACTTGCTGTCGATATAGGAGTCCTCGTTGATGTAGCCATTCGAGTAGATGGGATTGCTGTCCTGGCATTTCAGCTTGTCGAGCGGGCTGGGCGTGGCCGTGGTGGCGCCGCTGCTGCCGGTCATGGGCGTGGCGTTGCTCACCAGCGGCCGAGATTCCTCGTTGTGGCGCAACAGACCCATCGTCAGTCGTTTAACCTGCGAAGCATAAAGCCCAAAAGGATGAGAATGAATGCAAGGCCAGGGCCGCCACTCGGTTAAGCGGCATTTAATGGCCCGGCCAACTGCGCTGCATATAAGCATCTTAACGGCTTAAAGCCGACGGCGGGCAAGGCCAAAAGGGACGAAAAAATTAACTACAATTTAAACACCTTGGCGAGCGCCAGTCAGCCGGCAATGCCCGGCAGCCACAGACATTTGCACGGCTCGTCGCAGCAGAAAAGCGAAAAAATTTATTACCAAAAACCGCAGCAAGACGGCGGGGGAGGGCGGAAGGTGGCTAAGGACAAGAGCAGAAAAAGTGCAAGCGCAAAAAGCGCGGCCAAAAGTTTTGCTGGCTAAACAGGAAGCGGCTGCCCGGACTGCCGCGGACTTGCAAGTTGAAATTACAGAAGTAGAAGAAAGAAAAGCTGAAAGGCGTATAAATTCGGCGCACACACTCTCAGCCAAACTCCCAGCCACTCGAGTCTCCGCCGGATGCCGGCAAATGTAGCCAGTCAGCGGGGGCCGGCCAGGAAATGTGCCGCAGGACAGAAAAAAACCCACACAACTTGCACTGGAATAGTGACAATTGAATGCTCTGCTTTGAGTTTTAATGATTGGATCTAGTTATTCATATCAACCGGAGGGGTAACCAGTTATTATGAGCTTTCAAGATTCTTAAATTTGATCGGTTCCTGTTCTTTTTCCCGGCAGCGAAAGTCTTTGAACTTCATATGTTTTGGTGTTAAAGTCCAGAATTTGTGCATTTTACTTTTTAGTCTCTCAACCGTATAGATTTCGAGGTTCCCAATCCACTTCCATTCCCTCTCTTTTAATTCTCAGATAGACTCTTCTTCAGTAATTGATTGTCTTATTTATATATTTCTTCTGGCTCTACTTTGCATTCAAAACATGCGGATCTCAACTTTTAAAGTTCAAAAGTTATATGGTTCCCAATCCTTCCCGCAGTCTCTTACATCTTGAATGAATTCTTTAAGGCATTCTCATATCTAGCTATCAATTTATTTGTTGTATTGAACCATTTGTATGTTCTTTTTTGGGGGATCATAAATTAAATTTCAATATCTCCAAGATCAAACTCATCCTACAATCAGTCTCAATGCATCCAAACATCGAACAGATTAACATATTTCGCTTTACCTTCAACCTTTTTTCTTTTAACAATTTTGAGCGCATTTCGTTTCGTCGTCACTAAAATGCCCTTCTTCTATTTAAGTGGAAAGTAGGAAAAGAGACGATAATTCAGCTGCACTTGGGCAAGTTCACGTTGAAATGGTGGGCCTGGCGGGGTTTTTTTT